>ML105670.1:16041-29640 GCA_003697995.1 Taxidea taxus jeffersonii | reverse complement strand
CTTAACTGACTGAACCATCCAGGGCCCCTCTAGTTTTCTTTTCCTGTAATATCTTTGTCTGGTTTTGGTATTAGGGTAGTGCTGGCCTCATAGAATGAGCTAAGAAATACTCTTTCTGTTTCTGTCCTCTGAAGGAAGATTATAGAGAATTGGTATAATTTCTTCCATGATTATTTGGTGAACCCATGTGGGCCTGGTGCTTTCTGTTTTGAAAGGTTATTAGTTATTGATTTCATTAAATATAGGCTTGTTCTCCAGTGTGTTTTTCATTTCAGAAATTGTAGTTTTCATCTTGAGAAGTTTGATTTGTCTTTTTTATATCTTAACTTTTTGAATGTATAAAATGTAGGCATAACTGTTCTAATGTTTTCCTGTGCTAATTCTAATAACTCGTACTAGGTTGGTTTTGATTGGTTTTTCTATTCATTATGAGTAAGTTTTCCTGCTTCTTTGCGTCCTTGGTAGTCTTTGATTAGATGTCAAACATTGTGAATTTTACCTTGTTGGTTGCTAGGTATCTTTGTATTCTTAGAAATTTTTCTCAGCTTTTGGGGTACAGTTAAATTACTTTGGGGATTTGCTTTTTATAATTTATTATCTTGTGTCTGGAACAGTGCTCAGTTTAGGACTAATAATTATTCCCCACTGTGGAGGTAAGATCATTCTGAAAACTCTGCCCAATGCCCTGTGTTTTACGAGTTTTTCAAGTTTGGTTGGTGGGAACAGGCACTATTCCCAGCTCTGTGTGAGCCTAGTCACTGTTCCTTGTTACCCATTTTGATGATTCTGTTCCTAGCCTCAGGTTATTTCTTCAAATAGGTACAGAGTACTCTGCTGTGTATCAGAAGGATACAGTAGATCTCCAAGTTTTCACTCTTGAACAGCTCTCCACTCTCCAGTATTCCCTGCTATGAACTCTAGTTGCCTTTGGTCCCTGGACCTTCAGCTCCATCTTCTTGACTCAGGGAGTCTACCAGGCTCTACCTCAATACTCCTACCTCGTGCTGCTGCCTGGAAACTTACAAGGCAGTAGGCTTCGGCAGTTAATAGGGCTCACTTCATTTGTTTACTGTCTGTCAAGAATCACTGCCTCTCATCGCCTGATGTCCATTGTTTTTCTATTTTGGCTGGTTGGTTGGTTGGTTGATTTATCTATTTATTTGGTTGCCTAAGGTAAGAAAGCTTTTGTACTTGGATTCCTACAGCGAAACCTTTTTATACGTAAGCAGTGGTCATTGTCATTTGAGAGGATATATATTTACGTGAGCTGTAGAACAAATTTCAGTCAGCCAGCAGGAATTTTTGAGGCTACCCTAGGGGTGCTAAACTGACTTCCTTACTCTCTTGTTTCTGGGAATTCCTTGAGTTATTTGGGTCTAGAAGCTAATTTAAATAATGATTTTATGAAATTTCTAACCGTGTTTTGATTTTATTCTCAGAATTAAAAAAAAGAAAGAGCAGCAACGTTATGCTGAAGAGCAGAGGATACTAAGAATGAACTTTCACGAAGAGCTATATTCAGGGGAGAAGATGAGTGACATATTAGCCCAGCTGAAACTTGAGGAACTAAAAGGAGTCAGAGAAAAACAACAACAGAGAGAAAAGGAATCCCAAAGGTATTTTGAAAATTCTGTGTAAAGTCCTGGCTCTAGAGGAACAGCACAGTTTTTTCCCCAGTGCTGTTTTCCCAGTACAAAGAGGAAGAGTTGAGGCACAGAGATGTGAACTGGTTTTAATGGTTAAAGCTGGTCATCAGATAAGGACTCATGCTCAGTTCTCTTCCTAGTGGTCCACTTTGCCTGATCATACTGTATCTTTATAGATATATAGAAGCTCTGCGAGCCCAGATCCAGGAGAAGATGCGGCTATATAACATTACTCTACCTCCACTATGTTGCTGTGGTCCTGATTTTTGGGATGCTCATCCTGATACCTGTGCCAACAATTGTACTTTCTATAAAAACCATAGAGGTAAGCTTCTTAAAGGAATGGTTGCGGCCTGGTGGCAATTAAAAAACAAACAAACAATAAATGTAGTGATCATAGTAAGTTAGCATTTATTCAGATATCAGAGACTGTTATAACCCCTTTACAAAACAACTCTGAGACAATAAAAATAATTATAGTGAGTATAATCCTTTTGAGATCGGCTATCTTATTGTCTCCATTAATGCTGGGGAAATATTTCTACTCCACTGTAGGGAGACTTGGCTTCCTGGTTCTCCTATAAATGGAGAAATTAGGGCTTATGTTTTATGGCCATCTGTCCAGTTGTATTCCCTGTTATTCAAATACTTTAATGTTACTTAACATAGATTTATTACCATCTCTATCCACATTAGACTGCCGAGATGACACAGAGGAAAATGAAGACCAGTATAAACACTATCTTCAGGAATCGCCTCTAGAGAAAACAGTCCTTCTTATTGTCACTGATGTTTCTGTTTCCTGGCCATCCTTAAATATATTGATGTACATAGTGTAGAGGCTTCATGCACACACCAAAATACTGCCACTATTTGTATTCCTACTGCCCCATCCATGTGATATGAGTTTCTCATCAATTCTGTGAGTTAAATTTTAAAAACACAAATCTTATCATGCCATCCTTCTATTCTAAAACCTTGAGGGTTCAACATTACAGTACAAAATGCATGCCATATTTGGCATATTTTCTCTCTGGCCCCAGGCAACACTCCAGCCTTATCAAACTTGCTATTTCCAGTACATGTCACGTTTTTTGCCTTTTGCTCCACATATTTTTCTGCCTAGAAGGCCTCCTGTCCTTTACTCTTATTAATCATTCAAGACCATCTTAAATGTTACTACTTCTGGAAATCTTTTCCATCTTTTCCTAGATGTTTTGTCATTCATTCTGCACTTCATTCGGTGATGATATTTTATATATACCTCTGATTTGAAAATGTTAACACACTGCAATTTAATTACTTTTGTGTCTATTCTCATCATTATCTTTTCTGTCCTCACAGAGTGCTTGACATGTACTAAGTACTCAATAAGTATTTATTCAATGAATAGGAAAAGTTAATATCTATGAGACTTGTAGCGAAGCAGTAGTAATGGGAAGGAGGTTGGCAGAGTGAGTAGTTTAGAATCTGACTTCATTGCTCACTATGCAAACCTTTATTTGCAGCGTATACCCGGGCACTACATTCAGTCATCAATTCCTGTGATATCCCTGAGGGGAGCTCAACTGTTCGAGTCGCCATGCATAATTTGGCTTCTGCACACAGACGGACTTTGAAAAATCTGTAATGAGAATCTGAATCCAATTGTTAGTATTTCAGTCTTCACTTAAAATCAACTCTGAGAGATTATTTAGGAAAAGCTGTTAAAATGTATAAGATGTGTAATCTGGAAAGAAGGACTGTCTCAACGTGACAACCATCTCTATAATTAGATCATAAACATTGTTTCAGTCTCTGCCTGGGACTGAAATTGAAAGTCGACCTCCAAACTGGTGTTTTTGCTGTGAACTTTATAGAGTCTGTTGTTTTAAAAATGATCACCCAGAGCAGTAAGGTTTTTTTTTACTTAGCTCTGCCCTGATCAGAAGAGATATGAGAAATCTTTGGGATTATCTCATTTATTGTCTTTCTTAAAGTATATCTTTGAATCTTGACAAGATTGAAAATGTCTAGATAAAACTGAAAAGAAGATGATGAAGTGAGTTTCTAAGTATCAGTGGCCATCTGTATTGCTGATAGCGTTACTAGTTGTGTATAACAATTAGAGGTGAGAAGAATCTGAATTTGATGCATATTTTTTTTCTCAAGATTTTTCTCTCCTGGTTTTTTAACTTATTACCTCTTTCCCCATTCAGTGACATTGGACTTAGGACTTTATAATTTTATAATTTTGTATTGCAAAAATAAGGTGAATAAACCCTCTGTCTTTTGAGCATCTTGTAGGTGAAATCATTGTAAGTGACATTTCAAAAAGTAAACCTGAAGTCAAAGTGAGTAATCAAGTTCTGCCTTATTTATCCCTGTCTTTTTAAAAATCTGGTGAATGGCATAGCTACAAAGCAGGTGAAATAAAAATTTCTGTAGTTAGTATGAGTGTGTTATTTCTTCACAGTATTTCCTAACACAGAATATGAAAAGTTTAGTATTGAATTAAAGATACTATGAATTTCTTTTTCTTACTTTTCTATAATGGAGCAGTGTTAAAGAAGCACTTAGGTTACGTCTCAAAAAAAACTCCTACTAAACATCTAGCCAGGTCATCAAAAATTAGAGCCAAAAATTACCTGTATGACAAGATTGACAGGTTAGTTAACCAGATTAATAATCTAGTTCAGTCAAAAGCTTTAAGTAATTATATCCACCATTCAGCCTTTAGGAATTGTATTTTTTAACAGTTTTATTGAGATATAATTTATATACCATATGATTAACCCATTTGAAACCCAAATTGAAGTACAATTTAGTGGGGTTTAGTATATTCTAGGATTGTGCAACTATCACCACTGTCAAATTTTAGAATAGTTTTGTCATTCTAAGGCAATGCCCCCATAATCCAGTAATTCCACTTTTGGGTATGTATCTAAAATAATTGGAAGCAGGATCTCGAGCAGATATTTGCATACCATGTTCATGGCAACATTCACAATAGCCGAGAAGTGGAAGCAACCCAGTGTTTGTCAACAGACGAATGTGTAAACAAAGCGTGGTATATATATAAATATACAGTGGAATATTATTCAGCCTTAAAAAAGAAAGAAATAGGGACGCCTGGGTGGCTCAGTTGGTAAAGCGGCTGCCTTCGGCTCAGGTCATGATCCCAGCGTCCTGGGATCGAGTCCCACATCGGGCTCCTTGCTCGGCGGGGAGCCTGCTTCTCCCTCTGCCTCTGCCTGCCTCTCTTTCTGCCTGTGCTTGCTCTCTCTAACTAATAAATAAATAAAATCTTCAAAAAAAAAAAAAAGAAAGAAATACTATCACATACTAAAGTATGGATGAGCACTAAGATCATTATGCTGCGTGAAGTCAAGTCACAAAAAGACAAATACAGTATGATGCCACTTACACGAGAGACTAGAGTAGTCAAATTCACAGACACAGAAAGTAGAATAGTCATTGCCAGCGTCTGTGGGGTGGAGGAAATGGGAAGTTGTTTAAAGGATAGAGTTTCAGTTTTGCAATATGAAAAAGTTCTGGAGATCTATTTTACAATAATGTGAATCTACTTAATATTACTGAACTCTACACTTGTAAACAATTACAATGGTAAATTTTAGGTTATGTGGCTTTTTAAAAAATCACAATTAAAAATTTTAAGAAGAAAAATTCCATACCTCTTCCATACCATACACTTTCCTTTCCCTCCTCACTCAGCTTTAGGCAATCACTAGCCTACTTTCTGTCACTATAGATTTGTCTATTCTGGACTTTTTGTACAAATGGGATAATACAATATATAGTTTTTTGTGACTATAATCTTTTGTTTAGTATGATATTTTAATATTTTTCCATGTTGTAGCATGTATCAATACTTCATTGCTTTTTGTTGCCCAGTAATATTTCACCCAGTGGATACCACATTTTATTTACTCATTCATCAGTTGATGAACATTTGGGCTGTTTCTGCTAATTGGCTATTATGAATAATGCTGCTATGAACATTTTTTTTGTGGACATATGTTTTCATTTCTCTTGGGCATATACCTAGGAGTAAATGTGCTAGGTCATATGGTAGCTATATGTTGGACCTCCTGAGGAACAGAAAACTGTTTTCCAAAGTGGCTGCACCATTTTGTATTCTCACCTATGGTGTATAAGGGTTCAGAGTTCTTCACATTTACCAACCTGTGTCCTTATCTGTCTCTTCCATTATGGCCACCCCCCCCAACCCCCCACCCCCCAGGTGTGAAGTGATATCTCACTGTGGTTTTAATTTGCATCCCCCCCCATAGATAATAATGTTGAGCATCTTTTCATGTGCTTATCAGCCGTTTGTATATCTTCTTTGGAGAACTATCTTTTCAGATCCTTTGCCCATTCTGTAATTGGGTTATTTATCTTTTGATTATTGAGTTAAGGAGTCTTAGTATATTCTACAAACAGGCCCCTTATCAGATATATGATTAGCAAAGATTTTCTCCCATTCTGGAGATTGATTTTTCACTTTTTTAATGATTTCCTTTGCAGCACAAAGGTTTTTCATTTTGATGAACTCCAGTTCATCTACTTTTTTGTTGTTATTTCTTTAATCAGTACTTAATCCACTACCTAATCCTAATACACTCCTGTGTATTCTTCTAAGAGTTTTATATTTTTAGCTCTTACATACAAGTCTGTGAATTATTTTGAGTTAATTTTTGTACATGGTGTTAGACAGGGGCCCAGCTTCGTTCTTTTGCATGAGGATATCTTGTTGTCCCAAAACCATTTGTTCAAAAAGCTGTTATTTGCCCTATTGAGTTGATGTGACACTCTTGTCAAAAATTAGTGGACCATTGATACAGGGGTTTATTTCTGAATGTTTGGTTCTATTAATCTCTGTTTATCATTATATTAGTACAATCTGTCTTTTTTTAAAAGATTTTATATATTCATTTGTTAGAGAGAGAGAGAGAGAGATTGCATGAAAGAGCATGCACAAGCAGGGGTTTTGACAAGCAAGGGGAGAAGCACACTCCCCTGAGCTAGGAGTCTGAGGTGGGACTCTATCCCAGGAACCTGGGATCATGACCTGAGCTAGAAGGAGCCATTTAACCGATTGAGCTACCCAGGCCTCCCCAATCTGTCTTAATATAGCTTTGTAGTAAGTTATGAAGTTGGGAAGTATGAGTTCTCCAACTTTGTTCTTCTTTTTCAAGATTGTTTTGGTATTGTGAGACCCTTTCATTTTTCATATGAATTTTAAGATTATCTGCTGCAAAAAAGCTAGCTGAGATTTTTCATAGGGATTCCATTGAATCTGTAGATCAATTTGAGAGCTATTGCCTTGTGATTCATAAACATGGGATATCTTTACATTCAAGTCTTCTTTAATTTCTTTCAGTGTTCTGTATTTTCAGAGCATTAAATTTGTACTTATTTTGTTAAAGTTATTCCAAAGAATTTTATTCTTTTTGGTGCTGTTTCAAATAGAATTGTTTTGTTAATTTTCTCTTCAAATTGTTCATTGGAAGTATATAGAAATGTAATTGATTTTCATATATGGATCTTGTATTCTTCAACCTTTCTGAACTCTTTTTTATTTAAATAGTTTCTTAGAGGATTTCTTGGGATTTTTTACATGTAAGATCTTCTCATTTACAAATAGAGATAGTTTTTTTCTCTCGTTCTGAATGCCTTTTTCTTGTCTAATTGCCCTGGATAGAACATCCAGTACTGTATTGAATAGGAATGATGAGTGACACTTTTGTCTTGTTTATGATCTTAGGGGAAAAGCATTTAGTCTTTCATCATTATGTATGATGCTGTGGGTTTTAATAAAGGATTTTTTTTAAGAGGGATTGAAAGTGCATGAGCTGTGGGGGGAGGTGGAGAGGTGAGGAATGAGGGTCACAGGGAGGGAGGGAGGGAGAGAGAGAGAGAGAGAAGATCTTAAGGAGGGTCTACATCTTAAGGAGGGTCTACATCTTAAGGAGGGTCTAACATGGGACTTGATCTCACAAACCTGAGCTGAAATCAAGAGTCAGATGCTTTCCGCATTGAGCTACCCAGGAGCTCCAGTAAAGGCTTTTTTTTTTAATTTTTTTTTTAAGATTTTATTTATTTATTTGTCAGAGAGAGGGAGAAGAGGGCACAAGCCGGGGAAGCAGCAGGCAGAGGGAGAAGCAGGCTCCCCCCTGAGCAGGGAAGCTGATGTGGGGCTCAATCCCAGGATGCTGGGATCATGACCTGAGCAGACACTTAACCGACTGAACCATCAAGGCATCCCCAAATAAAGGCTTTTAATAAAGGGCTCCTGAATGCCCTTTATTAGTTTGGGGAAGTTACCCTCTGTTACTAGTTTATTGAGTGTTTTTATCATGAAAAGGTGTTTAATTTTGTGAAAAAATTTTTAATCTATTAGAATTATTGTGGTTTTTGTCTTTTTTTTCCCATTTAATAAAATGTATTACATTAATTGATTTTCAGATGTCAGACCAGCCTTCTACTTCTGGGATAAGTTGTTATTGGTTCTTATTCATTTGGTGTTGTACAAGTTTTTCCTGTTCTATTTTTTTAGTTGGTTTATCTGAGATAGGTGATTTGACTTGTCTGATATCAAGTTAATAGTAAATGATGATGGGATTAAATCTTACATAGACTTAAGCAGCTTTCAAGTCTTCTTCCTCTAAGTTCAGTCTCTGAACGTAAGTCTCACCTGAGTAGGAGTATGGTTTTGCATTGTAATTTGGTCCTATCTAAACAGTGTTAATGATTTATTTTTGTGGGGCTAGAGAATGCTGGGATGGCTCACAGCTACCAAGGAGGAAGCCTGAGTTTCATGACCCTCCCTGGTAGTGTGGTGAATCCTGTGTGAATTGATGGATGCACTTTGGAAAGAAATCTGGAATCTAAGAGTTTGCCTGAATTTACAAGTTTATGAAATCACAGTTGGGAGGACAAATTCTGTGTTTTCTAAATGACCAGTGACCTGTAAAGATGAAGAGGACTGAATGTAAGAAGTGAGCCTAATTGAAATAGATTTTGATTTCTGGGAGGAAAAATATAATTAAATTTCGACCAACTATTTCAAGTAGGGTAGATGGCAGGCATTTCAAGTAAAAAACAACTGAATAAGAATGAAGACTTTCCTAGATCATTATTTCTTTATTCCCCTCAAACTTCCTTTAGGGTTAGGGTTAGTAGTAACCTCATACTTACCAGTTGGTGACAATATACACACTGAAAAGACAAGCAGTCAAAAGGGATCTTCCCCAAGCTCCTACCATCATATCTACCTACCTGCCTGCGTATCTTATTCTTGTTAATATGGATAAACTATTTATTCTCTTAGGTCTGCTCTGACTTGTGGCAAGATCCAGTTCCCTTCCTCCTATTCAAAGACATTGCCTCAGCATCTCTTCCCCTTGTCTTCTGCAACATAATTTCCTCCTGACTACTGGAGTCTTCCTATCAATATATAAAGCTGCTGTAATTTCTTCCATCTTTAAAACCAACCAACTTTTAAAAAGAGAGAGAAGGGGCGCCTGGGTGGCTCAATGGGTTAAAGCCTCTGCCTTCGGCTCAGGTCGTGATCCCAGGTCCTGGGATCAAGCCCCGCATTGGGCTCTCTGCTCAGCCAGAAGCCTGCTTCCTCCTCTCTCTCTGCCTGTCTCTCTGCCTGCTTGTGATCTCTGTCTGTCAAATGAATAAATAAAATCTTTAAAAAATAAAAATAAAAAGAGAGAGAAAAGAAAAGAAAACTACCTCTCTTTACCCTGCCTTCTCCTTCACCTACTACCAACCTTCTCTGCGTCTCTTTATGGCAAAACAAAGTCTTTGAGTTGTCTGTACCTTCTCCTCCTGTCCTCACATTCTCTCTTGAGTACATTCTAATAAGACTATTTGCCTTTACCTCTCGAATGAAAGAGCCTTTTTAGAGTCCCTAACGACTTCCACGTTGCTGAATCCCATGGTCGTTCATTCTCAAACTTCCTCTTCACCTATCAGCAGAATTAAACACAATTGATCACTCCATTTCTTTTTTTTTTGGAAGTGCCTTATCACCTACCTTCTACAACACCAAAGCTTTTGAGTTTTCTTCCAAGTCACTTGGCCATTGCTTCTTTGTTTGTTTGTTTGTTTTGCTGTGTTTTTCTCATCTCCAGTTTTGCAATATTAGGATGTCCCAGGGCTCAGTCTCTGGACTTCTTTTAAGTCCAAATGAGACTTGCTTTTGGACTTTGCTGTGTTTTTCTCATCTCCAGTTTTGCAATATTAGGATGTCCCAGGGCTCAGTCTCTGGACTTCTTTTAAGTCCAAAAGAGACTTGCTCTTTTGGTGATCTCTTTTCATCTGGTGGTTTTAAATGTTCTCTACAAACTCCCACATTTATATCGCTGGTCCAGACCTCTCCCTGAAACCAAATTATTATAAACCTGACTGCCTACTTGACATTTCCGCATTTTTGGTTTCCCTCAAATTTGCTCTTTCTACACACTTTCCCATATCAATGAATAGTAGTCCCATCTATTTATTGAGGACAAGAAACTTGAAATATCACTGACTTCTACCTTTCTCGTTCCTCCTTCATCATTTCCTCAGCAAATCGTGTCAACTCTACCTTCAAAATATATCTCCAGTTCACGTTACTTATACTGCCAGATGCCTGGTACAAACCACCAGCATCTGTCTCGTGGATTATTGTAAGAGTTTCTTAAGTAATTCGTAATTACTTAGTAATTCGTCTGCTTGTATTTTTAAAAAATATTTTATTTATTTATTTGAGAGAGAGAGCAAGGACAAGCGGGGGTGGGGGACGGGTGGCAGAGGCAAAGGGAGAAGCAGACTGCCCACTGAGCAGGGAGTCCCACTCAGGGCTCTGATCCCAGGACCCCGGGGTCATGACCTTAGCTGAAGGCAGACGCTTAACTGACTGAGCTACCCAGGTGCCCCTGTCTGCTTGTATTTTATGTACTTTCTCCGTATGAACCACACTTAAGACATCCCAAAACCAACCTTCGGTCTCCCCGCCTCTACACACACATAAGCACACTCTCAAACAACAAAAATCTCTTCCTTCAGTCTTCTCCATCTCAGCAAATGACCACTCCATCCTTCTAGGAGTACAGGTTAAAAAAGGATAGAGTCAACCTTCACTCTCTTCTTTCTTACCCACATCCACTTCTTTTTGGCTCTACCTTGAAAAATGTATTCCAAATACAACACTTGTAGATGTTGTGTTTCAGTGTTGTATCTGCCCCACTGCATCCCTGATCTAAGTCATCATCATGTCTGAAATTGTTGTGGCAGTCTCCTAGTTGGTTTTCCTGTTTCTATATTTGCCCCCTTATAGTACCACAACCAGAGCAGTCCTTTCAGAAAAAGATCATTTCATTCCTCTGCTCAAAGTCCCCTTTGGCTACTCAGGAATAGCCAGAGTCCTTGTAATGTCATAGAAGGCCCCATAAAATCAGGGCCCCATACAAGGTCCTAATCACTTCTGAGGCTTTATCTCCTATTGCTCTTTGTTCTTGCTCATTCTGCTCGGCCCTTTGGGACAATCTAGGGATACTTTTGCTTCAGGGCTTTTTAATTTGCTCTTTGCTCTGCCTGGGGACATTTCTCCCTCAGATAATATTTGGCTAACTTCCTTAACCTCCTTTAAGTCTTTATTCAAGTGTGTCTTATTAAAGGGCCTTCCTGGATCATCTTATTTTAAAATGTGACCCTCCTGACCCAGGTACTCCTTATCCCTTTTATGTGCCCCTTCATGATATTTCTACCTGTATGACCTATTGTATATTTTACTTAACGTTTATTTTCTCTCTCGCTCCCTGCTGGATTATAGACTCCATGAGGACAGGGATTTTTGCCTGTTTTTGTTCAATGGTGCATCCCTAGTTCTCAAGACTATCCCTGGCACCTAAAAGGCTCTCAGTAAATGTTTGTTAAATGAACGAACAGATTTATCCTTAAAAAATTCCAAATTTCTACATGATTAGTAGTTTTACCTAATGTTTTTGATCTTTACTCAAAAGGTCTTTAGACATGGTTTTACTCTGTTTTATTTTCCTATCGCTACTGTAATCTGGGAAAAACAATTTCTCTGGGCTACAGTATTCTGTTTTATTAAATAGCAGGGTTATAGTAAGTAACCTTTAATCTCCCCTGTAGCTCTAACAGTGTATGAATTTATTAATTATGTTTTATGCTTTTGACCTCCCTCAAGGTTTCCATTTTATTTGCTGAGCTTGCACTAGTGGTAGGTTTTACCTGTGGACAGTGAGGGCAGGGTGGAATGAGTTCATTCAGCTCTGCTCTGACTGCATCACTGATCTTGTCAGAGTAGCTGCAGGTTCAATAGGTCCCAGTGGAAGAGAGGGCAGAATAGGAGGATGTAGGAAAGTATGGGTGTGTGTCCAGCAAGAGGGGCACAATCCCAGGGAAGCTCAGCTGTGCCGTTCCCCAGGAGGATACTTTTATTGGTTATAGAACCCACAACACGCCAAGAGCCGGAACCCATGTATGATTAAGAGGCCATTCCAGGATTATGATGGTAGCAGAGGATACTCATGTACTAGTTTAACTTCAAGAAGAAAGCGGGTGGGTAATATATTTTCCTAGGTGTCTTACCAAAATAGCTTGCTCAGTTGCTTTGGTTTAGTGAACTCTGTGTCCTCCCCCTTGCATTGTTCTGGTATATTGCTCTAGTATATTACTTAATTGTCTAGGCCTCGCCCTACCTATTTAGCTCTTTTATGATGACAGGAATGAGATTGTCTACAACTTTATTGACTACCCACTGGGCTCAGAGGCTAGAAACTGCTGCTCTCGTATCTTGTAACCTTTTAAAGTGCGATAAAGGAGGTATCTGGTATTACTTGACTATGCTTACTTAGATTATGTTTTTGGAGGCAAAATATTTCTTTTAATTTCCCTTTAGGTGTAGTGAGCACAATTTGCTTTGTGTCCTTTCTTGGACGTTTTTCCATGTTTCTCAGAAAAAAAGAAATATTACAGAAGAAGAGAAAACAAATGTTCTTCTTGCATGCTAGGCCCATTCTATTAAGCAAAAAGCTTTGAATATGTTGACTTAGATTTTTATTTTAATTTAATTTTTTTTTTTTACTTAGATTTTTAAACTGGTCTTAAGGTGGAAAGGAATGGTCCATTTCTGGTCTTGCTCTCAGTAATACTGACCACTATTAGAGGGATATGCCAAGGAGAAGTCAAATGGATTCCTTTTAAGTGAGGCAGTTTGATACTATACCACATGAGGCATTGTCCCTTTGGGGCCCCAAGATGAGATCACCCTTGGTAGAAGTTGTCATTTAATTCTTGGCTTAGGTTCTTTGCCACCCTCCTACCCCACACACCAGAAATCTACAGCAGTCATTAGTGGTTGAAACTAGTAGACATTTTCGTCATCGGAACCCACTAATTCACCCTCACATCACTGAAAGTGTGAGAAGCAGATATTGTGTCTCCTGGTGTGATGCAGTATGAAGCATACATTGCCTTCTATAAAGTATTTTTGCCCCCCAAAATTTGAAACAATGTAATCAAGACTTTAAGCCTTTTTCATCTGCCCTAAGGAATCTACTTTATATAAGAAACTTATCCCGTTCACTTAGAAGGGTACTGTGTTCCATACTGGGGAGAACTGAGAAGATAGCCACTCAAATTATTTTCTGTGTTTTCTGGTTTAGATAAAGACAATATGTAAAGAGAAAAGGAGTGAGGATTCCATTTATAGGAAATAGAGGGGAAAAAATTATACTATCAGAAAGCAGAAATCTGGAGGATGAGTTGTTCAGAAGTAAACTGACAATTCCTTTAATGAGTTAATGGAATAAATTTTTAAAAATGGAGAGGTAGCTCTAGATTTCTAGATAAGGCAGACTTCTAGAGATAACAACCACCGAATATAATGTATGGACCTTGTTTGGATTCTGATGTGGAAAAAAAAAAA
>ML105670.1:0-11041 GCA_003697995.1 Taxidea taxus jeffersonii | reverse complement strand
CCCAGGCGCCCCCCAATTTGACCTTTTAATGCCTAAGAGAAAAAGGTTCCTATATGCTTAGGTTATTATGACATTTATATTTGATTTGCATCAAATTTGATACAAATTTGATCAAAATCAAATTATTTGACTTTATTCATTGTTCCATCTTATGTTGAGCTTTTAAACCACTAAAACTGGATTTTTTTTTTTTAAGTTGGAGAATCAAGGGAAGAGTTTGCCTTATTGCCAAATGGATGGGTGTGTCATTTAAATTGCAAATTAGCACACCTTCTTTATTGCTCAACCAGAGGTGAGATGATGCCTACATTAAAATCCTTCCTGCTCAGAACTGTAGGTACCCTCATCCAACAGGATCCACCCACCTTATCAAGATTGGGTTATGGTTCAGCTGGAGGAGGGACATGCCTTAACCTGCTTTCCTAGGTGGGCACTGTGGTTTTCCTTCTAAGGAGTTTAAAGCAGTTGCCATAGAGCCAACCAACCCATCTTTTTTCTATCAGTCATTAATACTTAATGTCCAACACGTAAAACCTGACTGTCATACAGCTCTTTTAGGGTTCAGAGTTGGGAAGTCTTCTTTCCCATAAGATAACTTTGTTGTTCTTACCTTACCAGTAACTTGGGCCAGAGATCATAGATGAAGGCAAACCAGAAGCACAGCTGAGATGGGGAGGGGGTACCACAGAGATATAAGGCAAAGAACAGAACTGAGACTAAGATTAGCAATGGAAGATCAATGGGAAAGAGTTTGAAGGAGGGAAGGATTGGAGCATGAGCCAACAATAGGAATCAGTAGGTTAGCTAAACATGGGTCTCTGAAGGATGGGGCAGTACTTCTTGTTAGTCTAGAAGAGTGACATATAGTGGCCTACCCTGCAGTGTCTGTCGTTAGGAACAGTAAGGCTATAGAGCAAGTATGGACTTCCATACAGTGGCTCAAGCTGGAAAATCCATTCGTGAAGGAATGTCATCTGATAACTGGACACCTAGTTAATACTCCTCTATACAGCTTTCAACCAATTACATTTTCTGAACTCCTTACCTACCTTTTCCTCTTGTCTATTGGCAGTATGGAAATGTATAGTAACAACTATTAATGAAACTTAGTTTGACTCCGGAAGTAAAAGGCAATTAGATCCATATGACTACATACCTGACCTACCAAGGCGGTAGGAGTTAGGGAATTTGTTTAGGCCGCCATAGAGTTCTGCTATATGGCATACAGGAAGTAGGCTGTAATGCTAATTTCAAGACGTGTTGTTTTGAATTAATGAGTCAGTTATCCTAGTTACCATCAGGCGTCATGTTCCTGTGCGTGCTAGGAGCCCTTTTTCAGCTGAGCAGTTGAGATAATAGGTCTTGTGAGGTAGAATGATGCATAGAGAGATTCACTGTATTCAACCAGTACGTGGGGAGATTGGTTCCAAATTGGGTGTTGACCCTACATGAATCTCATAGATTGAGTCTAGCCTCTCCTTGGGAGTCCAGGATGCTGGATGCTGGCTAACAACGTTAGAGTTAGGAGAGTCCCTTAGGTTTAACCTTAGTTAATCCTAAATCCATTAGGATTAAGTCTTTTGGTCACTTGAAATGCCCTTCCTATTTCATAAAATTCTATTTACCCTTAAGGCAGGCTCTATGGAAAGGTATTTTGATTTCTCTCAATCCGAAGCAATTACTCCTCCTGCCCAACCACAGTATACTGCCTGTAACTCTGGGTAGCACATATTTTTTCTGCCTTAAATGACATTTATATATGTTAAAAGGTCACTTTCAAAAAGTTAATCATGACCGTCGTGCAGATATTAAATGAGCATATGTTGATACTAAGATGAACATGTGTTAAAGGCTTCAATCCATGAGGGAATAGGCAGATGTTTTAACTGATTCTAAGAAAAAGTAAAAGAAAAAAATACTCCTATGGATAAAGGAATGTTGAACTGAAAGTTCAAATAGAGGCAGAACTGGTCTCTTCCATAGTTATTTATGATTTGCAGAATTAGAAATTAGATCAACTAGAGGCTACAACCGGATACCCTGGAGGGCAGTTTTCTAGACCGTGGATAATATGTTTTCTACCAGTTCCCTTGTTTTGATCAAGACTAGTCTTGATCACAGACCTAGGGTTGGTCTTGTTATATTGGATCTGATTGTTTATATAGATGCAGCAAGAGTGTTAATTTGTCATACAGTCTACTTAAGTTTGCTTTGCTGGAAGTTTTTCAGAGAAATCTCAGTTTGACTTTTAAAATACTTCTTAAGGGGCACCTGGGTGGCTCAGTGGGTCTCTGCCTTCGGCTCAGGTCGTGATCTCAGGGTCCTGGGATTGAACCCCGCATCGGGCTCTCTGCTCGGCGGGAGCCTGCTTCCCCTCACCCCTTCTCTGCCTACTTCTCTGCCTACTTGTGATCTCTGTCTTGTCAAATAAATAAATAAATAATCTTTAAAAATTTTTAAAATACTTGTTAATTGGGGTGCCTGGATAGCTCAGTTGATTAAGCAACTGCCTGTGGCTCAGGTCAAGATCCTGGAGTCCTGGGATCAGGTCCCACATCGGGCTCCCTGGTGGGGAGCCTGCTTCTCCCTCTGACCCTTTCCCCTCTTTGTGCTCACTCTCTCTCAAGTAAATAAAATCTTTTAAATAAGTAAATAAAATACTTGTTAATTAACTGGACTGTTGGTTAACCTGTTTTCAACCTGATTAGATTTTTTAATTTTGAGGTTTGTGAGTATATATCTTAAACTTAATTTGGTGCAATAAATAGACACGGACTTGATAAGACTTGAAGAACCTGATAAAGCAACACAAAGACTTGAAAGAAACCAATGAATTTTCTGGGGTTTTTTGTTTTTTTGTTTTCAAGAGGCCTGCAAATATCCCCCTCTCTCTGGCTAAAACTCCATCATTATAAATGAAGGAACCTGTCCCAAGTTCATTGTTAGGAAGGGGAAAATGAAGTTTAGAAACAGTGCTCAGTAAATAGAAATGATTAGAGCCTACCTTGGCATACGGTGAACATATAGATAATACTGATTCTAGAGAAGAAAAGGTTTGGGACTAAGAATATGAATTTCTCAGAAGGTAGGTCTAGGTTAGGACTCTATCTTGGGAATTTCAGTCTTGGATCTGATTCCTGCATCTTGCAGCCTGTCTGTCTCGTGTATTGTATAAGGCATGCCAGTAGTAACTAGGAGCCGGAGATCTGAGGCCAGTACTCAAGAGTTTTGTGGAGAAATTCTAGGGTGAAGGTATTGCTGGGTCAAAGGGAGTTTTTCCAGTCTTAGGGCTTGCCACGGCTGCCACAGACATCTAGGAGTACCAGAAATATCTCCAGTCTTTACTGTGTGGCACTGGTTTGTTTACTCAGGCCTTTTGAAATCTTGCTAGGAAACCTTCCCTTGTAGACCTTGCCAGTCCTTGCCTGTGCAAAGTACCATGGTTCTTTGAAGTCACATGCTTCTGAACCAAATTTCCACTTTTTATTTGTCCAACCTGTTCTCCCTGTTTCATTCCTCTTGCTTCACAGTGTTACAATAAAAATGTGTTCCCAGTTGTAGAGCTAAGAGATCAGGAGTGTAAGTGGGGAGACATTCCCGTACTTCCCCCAGGTGCTAGGAGGGAATCTGATTCTACATCTGGAGTGGTCCTTGGGGAGAGATGGTAGCTCATCTTTCCACCACCATCACTGCGTGAATAGGGCATGCCAGTTCTCTATAAGCTTAAATCTCTTCTGAGGAATGGGGAGAAGCATTATCTCCTGGCCAACCAGTGGTGCAAAGGCAGGCGTGAGATAAGAACTGAGAAGTTGGAATCTAAGGAAAAGTCCTGAAATCTTGCCTGACATTATCTGAGTTAACATAGATAGCTGATCCTGCCACTCCATAGCATGTGCTCGAAAGAAAAGATTTATATTTACAAGGTAAATTTCTTATTTCTTCTGTCTCCTGTTTCTAGAATTAGCAAGCTGAGACCTACTAGAAGGAACTTAAAAGTTGGTGAAAAACTGCGGGTTTTTTTTTTTTTGCTTTTTATAAAACTTCTTATAAAATAATTATAGATATACAGGAAGTTGCAAAAGTAGTTCAGATACGTCCTGTGTAGGCTTTATCCAGTTTCCCGCAATGGTTATATTTCATGTAACTATGGTATAATATCGAAACCAGAAAATTGACATCGGTGCGCCATGTAATACAGTTCTGTGTGCGCCATTCCCACCTGCTGATTTGGGCAAATACCACCACGATCAGGCTTCACGATGATTCCATCGCCACACACATCTCTCACTACCCCTCTAGAGTCACATCTGCACCCCTCCCCTTTACCAACGACTCTCTCCCTGGCTGCCACTAATTCGTTTTCCATTTCCATCATTTTGTCATTTTGAGTATATTATATAAATGGAATCAGACAGCAAGTGGTTGTTTGAGATTTTTTTTGTCCTCTTCACTTAATGCTGCTCAAATCCATCCAAGTTCTGTATATCAATAATTTGTTCCTTTTTACCGCCGAGCTGTACTCCCTGGTACCAACGTCCCACACTCGGTTGAACCATTCATTCCTTGAGAGACAGTCTGGTTGTTTCTAGTATTTTGCTATTACAGATAAGGCAGCTGTGGACATTTGTGTACGGATCTGTATGGACAGAAATGTTCATTTATCTGAGAGAAATGCCTGGAATGTCACGAATGGATTGCATGGGAAGTGAATGCTTAGTTTCTTAAGAAAATAATAGCATGTAGGTGGATCATGTTTTTCCTCTTCTCTGCCAGGTGGGTGGTAGAAACCCAGGTTTTCTACCTGGTCCCCACTGATACTCTTAGGGGATGGGTGGGGAAGGACACCTCAGTACTCAGAGAGCTCGGAGAGTGGGAGCGCTGGCTCCCTACTGGGCCTCGGTGGACATCACCCTGCATGGGGTAGGGAGGGTGCCTCCTTACTGCTCCCCACATGTCCTCCACAGACATGACAGCATTGGGGGCGAGGTGCTCATCGCCGCTGGGAGCTGGTGAAAGCTCCGGCTTCCCACTTGTGGTTTTCTTACACCACCCTGACGGTGGGGCTGGGGGCATTCCTTGCTACAGCCAGGCCCAAATGGAAGTTGAGGCTCCCCACTTCGCCTTGGCTGAAAAGAGTAGGGGGAGGCCTGCAGTGTTTGGTGGGAGTAGGGTGGCTATTGCTAGGTTGCCAATTTTTCTTTCTCTTCCTCCTCCTCCTCCTCTTTCTCTCTCTCTCTCTTTTTTCTTTTCTTTTTTTTTTTTTTTTTTTTGGTCTGTGCTGTTGGCTCTTCCAGCATCTAGTATGGATAGATAAAGCAAAAAGTGAGCCCAGACAAATCACTACTGTGTCTTTCCTCAAATCTTTTCCTAACTCATCTGCCTTTTTCCTTCTACTTTTTCAGAGTCTTCTTATGTAGTTATGTACGTATTTATGTAATATATATAATATACACATATATCTCTAGAATTTTTAGTTTTTAGTGAGAACACTAAATACTAGGGAGAAGTGGGTCTATTCCATCTTGATCCAGAGCCAGAAATCCGACAAAGGGCTTTTAAATGGCCATTTCTCCTCTAAGAACATAAATCTGATCATGTCTCAGCCCTTCTTTTTTTTTTTAAAGATTTTATTTATTTATTTGACAGAGATCACAAGTAGGCAGAGAGGCAGGCAGAGGGAGGGGGGGAAGCAGGCTCCCTGCTGAGCAGAGAGCCCGATATGGGGCTTGATCCCAGGACCCTGGGATCCAGCCCTGCATCGGGCTCCCTGCTCAGTGGGGAGCCTGCTTCCTCCTCTCTCTGCCTGCTTCTCTGCCTACTTGTGATCTCTGTCAAATAAATAAATAAAATCTTAAAAACAAACAAACAAACAAAAAACCCTTTTCTTTAGGGCACTGGGGTAGCTCAGTCCATTAAGCATCCAGCTCTTGAGTTCAGCTCAGGTTGTGATCTCAGGGTCATGAGATCGGGCCCTGCAGGAAGCTCTGCACTGAGCCTGGATCCTACTTAGACTTCTCTCTCTCTGTCTCCCTTTGCCTCCAGCCCCCCAAACAAACAATCATAAAACCCACTCGTCATATCCTGTCCAAAGCATAAAATCCCAAGCCCTTAACATGGACTTTTGAAGGCTCTTCAGTGTCTTACCACCAGTGATAAGAGTCCTATCTCTACAACTCCACACTTTGGGCATACACTCTCTGGCTACCTGGATTTCGCATGCACCACTTCTTAAAAACACCTTGCTTTTTCTTTTTTTTCTTTAAGCTTTTTTATTTAAACATATAATGTAACCCCACCACCCTCTCCCAACCCCTCTCCCCCCTGCCCCCCTCAGTTTGTTTTATGACATTTAGAGTCTCTTTTGGTTTGTCACCCTCCCGATCCCATCTTGTTTCATTTTTTCTTTTCCTACCACCTTGACCCCCACCCCCGTTGCATCTCCACTTCCTCATATCAGGGAGATCATGTGATAGTTGTCTTTCTCCAGTTGACTTATTTCGCTAAGCATAATACGCTCTAGTTCCATCCATGTTGTCACAAATGGTAAGATTTCATTTCTTTTGATGGCTGCATAGTATTCCATTGTATATATATATATACCACCTCTTCTTTATCCATTCATCTGTTGATGGACATCTAGGTTCTTTCCATAACTTGGCTATTGTGGACATTGCTGCTATAAACATTCGGGTACACGTGCCCCTTTGGATCACTACGTTTGTATCTTTAGGATAAATACCCAGTAGTGCAATTGCTGGGTCATAAGGTAGCTCTATTTTCAATTTTTTGAGGAACCTCCATGCTGTTTTCCAGAGTGGTTGCACCAGCTTGCATTCCCACCAACAGTGTAGGAGGGTTCCCCTTTCTCTGCATCCTCGCCAGCATCTGTCATTTCCTGACTTGTTCATTTTAGCCATTCTGACTGGTGTGAGGTGGTATCTCATTGTGGTTTTGTTTTGTATTTCCCTGATGCCCAGTGATGTGGAGCACTTTTTCATGTGTCTGTTGGCCATCTGGATGTCTTCTTTGCAGAAATGTCTGTTCATGTCCTCTACCCATTTCTTGATTGGATTATTTGTTCTTTGGGTGTTGAGTTTGCTAAGCTCTTTATAGATTTTGGATACTAGCCCTTTATCTGATATGTTGTTTGCAAATATCTTCTCCCATTCTGTCAGTTGTCTTTTGGTTTTGTTGACTGTTTCCTTTGCTGTGCAAAAGCTTTTGATCTTGATGAAGTCCCAATAGTTCATTTTTTCCCTTGCTTCCCTTGCCTTTGGCGTTGTTCCTAGGAAGAAGTTGCTGCACACCTTGCTTTTTCTAGTTCCTTGCTGAGCACACGCTAGTTCCTCTGCTGCTCCTGTGTCCTCTACTTGGCAGGCACTGAGCTATATCCTTCAGTTCTGCTTCTCTTACCTGCTACGAAGCCTTCTAAGACTTGCCCAGTTATCTGATCCCTTCTCGGTGCCACTGTAGCAGAATGAACATAATTCTACAAGCTATTTCTTGCTTGAATTCATTTATTCTACTGGAGCTCTTTGGGGTGAATTTATGTCTCTGTGTGTCTCTGTCCCACTCCACTGCACGTTCTTCGAGGTTCGGGCCAGCACCTATCGTGTTTATCGATGTATCCCTAGCTCCTGGTGTTGCACCTGGCATAAGTGGACACTTAGCAGGCGTGTATGAAATGAACAGATGAATGAATTGTTACTTTCAGCTACTAGAGCAACTGAAGATTGTCCTCAGCTTGCATGACGAGGCTGCCTGAGGTTATGGCACTTTTTTCATTACAATATCTTCTTTTTCAGTTCTGCCCGCCACCAACAAAATGACTTCAGGAGACTAATAATTTAACCACTTCCCCAGTCTGCTCTCAGGTTATCCTCATATATATTTGCTGCCATCACTGGTTGACGGTTTGAGAGCTGGGCTGCCTCCTCACTTGGCTGATAGAAGTCTCCAAAGCCCCTTCTCCAGGCTAGTATGAACCATCAGTCCTGCCTTGAAAAGATTAAAGCCCCTACTTTTGACCAGTTATATCAAGACTGGGACTTTCTTTGTCTTTCATTGAAACAAAATCTTTTAGGACATATGGTGACTTTGCTTATCTATCTTTTGACTGTGTTGGCTGGAAGCAATTTAATAGCAATTCTTAGTGAAATGACAGCATCTGACATATTTGAGACAATAAAAGTTTCTTTCATTCTTTTTTTTTTAAATATTTTATTTATTTATTTGACAGACAGAGATCACAAGTAGGCAGAGAGACAGGCAGAGTGAGAGGAGGAAGCAGGCTCCTCACTCAGCACAGAGCCTGATGTGGGGCTCGATCCCAGGACTCTGGGAGCATGACCTGAGCTGAAGGCAGAGGCTTTAACCCACTGAGCCACCCAGGCGCCCTGTTTCTTTCATTCCTTATGAAACTTTTGTCAACCCATAAATCCATCCTTGTCAACCCCAAATTATTCAATATGTGTTATCATGATGTTTATAATGATTTCAGTGAGTAAAGTCATATCTACATAGGTACCCACATATATACACAGTCACACACATACAGGTGCACACATACAGGATAACAGGTCAAACTTATTCTGCTATACTCACTGGCAAGGAAAAGCCAACTATTCTGCTATACTCATAAGGACTCTGATCTTGACCCCTATATTGTGTTATCATTTATAATGGCCATTGGTATCTATCCATTGTAGTAAATAGCTCATACAGGTATGATAATTGCTCCACTTACCAAATCTACTTAACATGGCCAGGCACTTAAAAAAAAAAGTTTGTTTATTTTAGAGAAAGAGCATGAGTGGAAGAGGGAGAGGGAGAGAGAATCTCAGGCAGACTCCATACCCAGTGTAGAGCCCAATGGGGCAGGGATGGCTAGATCTCATGACCCTGAGATCACAACATGAGCTGAAATCAAGAGTTGAACACAAGAGTCAGGCTCTTAACCGACAGAGGCACTCAGATGCTCCTCGCAGGCACTTTTTAGATGCATAATTTTTAATTCTTACAGCCACCCTGCAAAGGCAGATGTTATTACCCACATTTTACAGATGAAGGAACTGAGATGCTAGGAAGTGTCAGTATGTGAGTCAGGATTGGCTCTGTCTCAAAGCCTGTGTTCTTTTCACTACAACACTCAGTGTCTTAATTAAAAAGCCTAATATGAAATCAAATCTTTAAAAGGTTGAATAATCTCTATTTCCTCTAATATCCCAACTCCTACCCCATTAATTGGAGTTCTGTTGCTGAATGGCTTATTCTCATGGCACTTTTTCTCATAGGCTTTCTCTAGCCTTTGGGCCCCTAGTTCCCTTGGAGAAAAATAAGAACACTGTTACCATATCTAAAAGGATCTATACAGATCACTGGCTACCCAGAAAGTCCTGTGGGTGATCAGCGAACCAGCAGGAACTAGGAACTCCTACCTCGAAGTAGGAGCTGGCATTTGATGGGCAGAAAGGCCATTAACCACAGCTCCTGTCCTACAAGTGTCTGATACTAAACCATAGCAAGCATTTTTGACAAATGATAGGGCTTTCCACAATGAGAACTGAAGCTCTTTTCCTTTAGTCTTAGATTCAGTCACTCTTCCCTTCCCTCCTTATTTCCTTTGGATACAACTGTCCACACCCTACAGGGTTAGGGGATATATATATGGGGTGCCAGATAACAGGAAGGTGAATAAGAGTGGAGACCTTGTGTAGGTGAGTGAAAGGAGTATCCGAGCCATAACATCCTCTTTGTCACTCTCCCAAGCTGCAGGAAGCAGAGATTGCCCAGCTCACCCCCAGGAGCAAGTAAGGAACACTGGTTAGAGTGTTCCTGTTGCCACCCTGGCCCCTGAACAGGGATATATGGCTGGAATTCACAGGAAGTAACTGGAACAAGGCAAAGGCTGTGTCAGGACTGGCCCTGCTCCCAGCTGCTTGTCGGCACTCCATGAATGATGGCCATACCACCAGGAGGGCATACTGTGCATGTCTCTCTGCGAGTTCCAGCCCCAACAAGCGTGGTCCCCTACAAGGCACAAACACAATGTCTCCAGAGGGACATGTGAAACGAGCAGTCATAGGACTTATTCCTCGACTTCCTTCTTGCTGTTGGAAATAGACAGATGTTCCACACTACTGAAGTCTGGGTAGCCCCACGGGAGACCTGGAGATGCCCCCTTCCATTCCTCCAGTACTGTCCATGTCCCCCTCCCAGCCTGCATCACATAATGTCAGCAGCTTTCTTGTTTCATTTGTATTTTGACTTTATCCTTCCCTTTAGTACCTGAGAAACAAGTAGCTGTCTTCCTGGGGGTATCAGCTGATTACTCTGTTTTCTACCCCTTCACCTGCTGGCTTTCAGGCCTCCTGTCTGCTGGGTGTTAACCCTAGAGCTGGTCCCTCATACATGCTGGGACAGCAGGTGTCTCTTGGGATTGTCCCAGGTAAACCAGGACATAGAGTCTCCCTTCCCAGACGGGTCATGCCCATCTCACCGACTTGGAAGAATGAAAGGAATGGACTTCTCAGCACAGTGAGGGTCAAATTCAGGATTAAGTTAGCTCCTGTTTGCTGTGCTCTTCCTTCGGTATTCGACCTCTCTGTACTGCACCTAATCTAGCCCTGGCTCCTTCCACCTCCTTCCTTCTTTCCTCTATCCCTTTTCCTCCTGTCCTCTGCTTCTTGTCTGCATCTCTGCCACCAGACCTCTGCCCCCTGACTGCCCAGTGTCAACAGGTTTTACAACGCTGCTTACCCTCTTCATGATTCCAGGGCTGGGAACAGCCAAGCCCATTATTCTGGGCCTCGTTCTGTTTAGTGGAGCTCTTGTGCCATTTCTCTGACTTTGCCCAGGGGACCTGAGCACCGCAAGGGGTTAGGGACAGGGTGGTATTAGGGCTGAAACCAATTTACACAGACACATTCCTATTTTATGTCCTATTTTTATTCTCCAGCTGAACGCTTCCTGTCTAGCCCTGTCTAGGTCACCCTTGAATTCATATCCAAAGATCTCACAGTATCTTCTTTTTTTTTTTTTT
>RCUC01146101.1:0-13014 GCA_003697995.1 Taxidea taxus jeffersonii | reverse complement strand
CCCCTCACTCTGGTAACCACCAATCTGTTCTTTCTGAGTTTCAGTTTTTTAGATTCCACATATAAGTGAAAGCATACAGTAATAGTTTTTCTCTGACTTATTTCACTGTTGCTTTATGAGGCCAGATGTACTCAGTTACAGGATTCATATCAGAGTTTAGGACTGGGAGAATGGGGAAAGGGATGAAATTCACTTTTCACTTTTTTCACCCAACAGGACCCAGTCCTTTGATCCTAGAAAGGATCCAGCAGGATTTACCTTCTATTTCAGTGCCTGAAACTGAGTTACATGGCCACCCTCAGGATCAGAAGCCCATCACACACAATGTTAATCATGGTATTTGGATTTAATTATTTTTCCAGTACTCTAGCAAAATGAAAGACCCTTGGCAAATATGCTTCCATCCCACAGTAGAGATTAAATCTGCAATTTAAACTAATCTGGTTTAAAACTTAAAATAACTGTGGTAAGCTAAAACTTAAAATAATGGTAGTATTCAAGGTGGCAGATCTCAGTCTTGGCCACACATCAGAATCGCCTGTAAACAAAACAAAACAAAACCAAACCATAATGCTGATTTAATTAGTCTGAAGTGGGACTTGGGCTATGAAGTTTTGGAGAGTTCCCCCAAACTACCATGTGGCTAAAATTAAGAGCCACTTGTTTCAAGAATAGATTTCTAGTTGTTGATTTGATTTTCTAGTTAACTGAGGATTAAGCCCTGTAACCCTCATGTCCCTCCTTTTCTGCCACCAGAATTAAAGAATCAAATGTATAATACACTTGTTTCTTTAGGTAGAATGTCTTGGACATAACTCTATCTTTCTTGCTGCTTGAGGTGTCCATTAGTTATTTAATATTATGTTATATTGAAAATGGTTTAAATTTGAAATATATACTTTCAAATGTATTCTGGAAAATGTTTCCCTTTTTTTTCAATTCCTCATGAGTTTGTGCAGTTTTCCTCTTTTTCATAAAAATAAAGTGTTAGGTGTTAGCTCCCACACATCTCCCCTTTCCTAAAATCAGTTTTTTAGAGTTCTAATTAATGGATTTTTAAGTAATTGGTGTTGTTTCTCTGTTTCCCAAATGTGTAAGCAGGGATAAAGGGCATGTTATTGATATAAAGCATAAGTGAGATTTTGGCAAAGATCGAGTTTTATTTTCAGGGCCTATTAGAATCACAAATCCATGGAAATGGGGCAGTTGCCAACACATTTTCTTTTAGTAAAAAAGAGCTTCTGAGTAGGGTGGATTATGTTTTTCAATACCATAAATTTGCTACAAAGTGTACTGATATAGTCTAAACATCAATTGTGCATTCATAATGTCCTGGTTGCTATCTCATAAACACAAAATCTATCCTGGCCCTAATTTACTTTGATTCCATGCTTAGGGGCAGAAGAAAAATAACATGACCAAAATGAATGTTTACGTGATTGTAGTATAAAGCACCACTTTTAATGAAAGATCATGTCCGCATGTGATGGAGAAATAAAAACCAAGGTTAATTAATGTCACATAAAGCCCACAAATTATCATTTATATAGAGAGCACTTAAAATGCACTACGGTTTTATCAGACAAAACTCCGCAAACAACACGTACCAGTTTTGGGTTTTGGTTGAATAAGAGCAATTAACACGTTTTTGAATTTTTGTTTAAATTTTGTTTAAAGGCTTGATAAGAGGTATTTCCTTTGGACAGTAGTGGCTGGTTTTAGCCTCTGATTTCCTTGCTTTATGAGCAATAAAGTCTTAAAACCAAGCATATTGATAATTATACATTTCCAAATTGTTCCCTCCATTTAACTTTTTAAAACTACAGAAAGTTTACATCAGGAATTACAGTGATGATCTAATTCTACCTACCCAGATTTCCTCCTCCTTTTGAGATACAGAAAAAAATTAACCAGCTAGACCACACCCATTGTGTCAGTTTGAACTTTCCAGGAAGCCGATGCCAAGATAGAATTAAGAGGCCAATAAATTTTTGGTGGAAAAGCCCACAAGGGATGAGAAGAGAGGGAAAAGCAGTAAGTGGGAAGAGCATCAGACCACAGTGTTGATATGACACCCCTAAAGGGAGAGATGTCGAGGCCAAGCATGTGGTGGGATCATGTTCAGTCTGCAGTTGAGCTCTGAGGGTCTGAGCCCTCAAAGGGCTGCAGAGCAAAGCTTGTCCAGTAAAGGAGACCAAAATGTGTAGCTTTAGTACCCCTCTGTGTGCAGTTCTTGTTTGGGCAACCAGGGAGAGCATGGCCCCAGTGTGGATGCTGTGGGAGAGCCTGAAGTTGTGGCCTCTGGGGGCTGTCAACTCACCATACTTCTCGAAGAAAGTTCTCTCTTGAAAGGTAGTTAGAGCAGCTCACTCCCATGGCTGCCAGGGACTACTCCTTGCACAGCACAGACATGCTTCTCCATGTTAGGGGAGCGCTCCTCCATCACTCCGATGGCTCTGTTCTCCAAGGGGAGGAAAGCTACAAGAGACAGATGATAGGTGATGTGTAATCTCCTTGGGGCTGCAGGAGATGCTCATCATCTCCTCTACACTGCCCGTCCTGTTTTTACTTCGCCCTCAGCTACTAGCTTGCCAGGTCTTGGTGGGTTACCTGCTCATGACTTAGCCCTTACTCAGGGGGTCAGAGACCCAGGGACTTCTTTCTCCCTGACACACAGGTCCATTTACAGTTCTCGTGGGAGCTGAGGAGTGCTGAGAGGCACCTACGTGGGTCACGTGGGCTATACTGATCCCTCCAGCCCCAGTGTGTAAAAGCAGCCTTACCTCCACCTAATGATCCGAATTAATAGTCCCAGCCAAGACAGTGACTCCTCTTCTCACTATTGGTCCTGGACACAAGTAGTCCAGTAGGTCCAGATGGCATCCATAGTTCAGAGGAACTCTGGCTCTGTCTCCTGGCAAGAATGCATTCCCTCTGGGAACAAGGGCCTCTAATCCCACAGAGCCCAAAGTCTTGGGGCAGGAAACACAACCCCCCCTCCCCCAGAGTTTCATTGAAAACAATGGTAAGCAGGGTCATTCTTCCTTCTACCCCTTAGTTCCCAGACCCATGTATTCTTACAGCACCATGGAGAGATCTCGGATTTGCAGGGATTCTGCATTCTGGAAGGGAGCCCATGTTTGTAGATTATGGCCTCTGTGGTGGTGGTGCTTCAGCTGTGTCTTCAGTAAGCCATTGCAATACCCTATCAGGCTGACTGCCTCTGGCTTGTACAGTGTGTAGTATGACGTGTGGATCTCAGGTCTTCTTTGATCTCAGGTCGTTCATATGCTATGTTATGTAGGGTTCTGTACCTATGGACCAGGCACTTTGTAAGCTTTTAGAGAGTGATGCTGGCAGAAGCTCTGCGGGCAGGAAAGGCCAGCCCGTACTTCAACTAGGACTCTGTTCCTATGAAGTGAATCTGCTGGCCATTTAGGAATGAAAGGAACCCAGTGTCACCAGTTTACCACCAGTGGGCTTGTTGGTCTCTTTGGGAAATAGAGTCACATCCGGGGCTCAGCATTGGTCTGTTGCTGGCAGGTTCTACATTCAGAGGAAGCTGTAGCTGGGCTGGCGTTGGTGAGTGGAAATGATACTGTTGGGGCCGTGCGTAGCCTCCATCTCTGACATCATGGCCACTCCATTCACGTACCCATCATGCTGGTTCCAGGGCATTGTGTCCATTCCCATCCATCCATCCATCCATCCACCCATCCACATGCTTTCACCCTGGACTTTCTTATTTCTCATTGTCCTTTTCCTTCCAGGCTCTGACCAGCTAGTTGGGCCACTGGCCAATGATTAGGAATCTCTGTATGTTCCCGTCTTGGGCCAGCTTTCTACCCCATAAAGTGGATGGTGGGGTGTACTGCCTACCCTTTGAAGAGATTTGCCCTCTCTGCCAGCTTGCAGCCTGTGTAAGGCTGTAATGCTGCTGTCCAGTGTCAGTCTCCACCCACAAACTGAGCCAACTCATCGGTAAGCTATGCTTGGGCTTTCTCCTCCTCCATCAGCTGTTTTCAGGGCACCCTACCATCAGACCCTGGAGGGGAGCTGGGTGGGGGCTGGTACAATCATGTGACGTGGAGGTCTGTGCACCCTGTTCACGCAGCTAACTCATGCCCTCTGGTCTTACTTGGGCTCAGTTCCCGATCTATCATTTCTATCTTACATTGCTGGGCCCATCTGGCTTTTTGAATTGACAGGCAAGACAGAACTGGCTCTTAATGCGCGGATCCGGATGGAGGCTCATTGGTATGGTCAAGTCTCCCATCTCTGTTAGGCTCAGTAACATGCCAGAGGCTCTTTCTTTGAGATGTGTGTGCATGCCATGTGCAATGGCACGACCTTGAGTCACAACCCCAAGGTCCTGTGATATGACCCTCCTAACTGGGTTACCATGAACTCTGCACTGCATTTTTTCCTCACCATTGACATCCTCACACCAAGGGTTTATCAGATGATCTGGTCTAAGTGGGAAACCCACATTCGCTACAGTCTGGACATGCTGAGCAGCTCCTTAGAGCTGGCACCTTCCATGTCCTCTGGGGTATGCACTGCAGCAGGGTTCCTACATGTGGAATATGTGCCTTCTAGAACCAGAAGAAGCCCACCAGGCACCGTACTTTCTATTCTGTAGTAGGAAATGCAAAGTACAATAATGTGTCCTTACTGTGGAGCGGACCTCCCGACACATCCCTGACCTTAAAAACATGTGCCTCCTTTTTAGTCCCAGCTTTTAGGATTCCTGAAAGCTTTACTGAAGTAGCTCATCCCTGAATCTTTGTAGGACTTGTCCTCTGCCTTCTGGAGCACATGTTCCTTACCAAGGTCTCTAGCACACAAGCCATGGATTTATTTTATTGATGTGATGGATCAATGTGATGTTCTGCAGGTTGTCCAGATGGTTCAGATCTCTTCGGACTATATTAAGACAGGAGGTGGGCGAGCTAACATGGCCCTGGTACAGAACTGTAAATGAATATTGCTGTTCATTCCAACGAATGTGAACCGCTTCTGATCCTCTTCTCCATCTATTTTTTTCCCCACCCTATTTTACCATCTGCTACGGCAAACTCAGGCATTTCACCTTTGCTCTCCAGGCTTTGGAAGCCACATGGCAATGTGTTCGTCCCATTCCCTGGGTCCTTGCCAGGGTGTTAAATGCCATGTCCTGAGAGAGTGACTCCAAGTCAATGTCTCCCTGTTTGTTCACTTTTACCTTCCAACCCTGGTCATGCACCCTCAGAATCCAATCCCAGCTTCTCCTCGGCTCCTGACAGCATGTGCTGCCTGTTCTTGTAAGTCTTGTGGGGCATACTCCCTTTTCTCAGTTGTCAGGCCCAGCATGTCCCCAGTCGGTTATCCTGGGATTTAACTCCCAGGAGGGGCAGCTAAGGCAGATCCATGGGGTAGTTAATTTGCGGGGGGAGCGGGTATGGTCTTGTAGGGAGAGGTGTCCTCAGTGTCTTCCTGCACAAGAGAAGGCTAGCTCTTAGGAAGGCACAGACCACCTCTGTGAGTTACCAAAGAGGCCTCTGGCTCTCCCACTAGCCTTTAACCACATAACTGCTTTCAGTTCTTCATTATCCCTCTATAAGGAAGCCTCCAATTCCCCTTTCCTTCAATACATTGTACTCCCTTCACTTTCAAATGCCTCAACCAATGTATTGGCAATTCCATGCCACCCAATGTCCCCCTGGTCATCAGAGAGTTTTTGTTTGCCTTTTTAAGCAACTGAGTGACCATCTCATGCCAAGGACTAGCTGTACCTCATACGCCACTTGGATTGTGATCCTCCTTGCCAGCCATTGTGAATAGTCCAGTCTCCAACCCCCTCCCGATCACCAGCTTTCAGGAGTTGTCCTGGTACCATGTGTTATCTCGTGTTTTCTGGGAAGCAGAAGCAAAAGCAGAGTTAGACATGTAAGAGAGTCCTGCAGGGAATATAAAGGAAAATGGGAACAGGGCAAGTGGGAGAACCACCAACTGCATGTGGGAAGGAAGGATTGATGGGTGGAGACCCTGAGAAAGGCTGAGAAAGTTTCAGCCACGGTGGAGGGCAGCCCCAAAGTTAAGTGCCATTGGAAGAATCCCAGTTGGGCAGGACTGTGGCTCTTGCATCCTGGGGCCAGGCTCTGAGTCTGGCTGGAAGTAGCCCTGGGGGATGGTGGCCTTGGTTTGCATACCATGGTGGGCCTGGGGTAGGAGAGCTGGAGGCTTTCAGCCAACCAAGCCTCCTACCGCTCTCAGTGGGCTCGCTCTTGTCAGGAGACGGGAGGGGTACACTCTCTGCCTGCCTCAGTCATGTGATTAGTTCAGTGGCAAGACGAGGACAAAAACCAGAATCATCACTAGGGTTTGAAAAAGACTAATCCTTTGCTCTTTTTATGGGTTTTTTTTTTTTTTGGACAAGATTAATTTCTGCCACATAGTCTTCAATGAATCATCTAGTATTTAGCAACTCAAAGCAATAGGCCCTCAAAAAAACTCCTTGGACAATAAAAAATACAAACCATTGAACGAAAGTACCTCCCAGCATTGAAAGTAGAAGTTAGGTTTTGGGGAGCTGTACAATCCAGGGTTTATCTTGATATGTCTTTGTTGCAATTTAACAAATAGAAGGCAGGGTGCTCTGTACAAGACTGGGACACCAACATAACAATCAAGAATTTTAAATTTGGTGGCCAAGAACTTTACGTATATTAATATTTATTCTTTCAAACATCACTGTATCATTTCAGAAGAATGTGCCACATGAGAGCCAGGAAATTATCTTGTTTTATGTAACATCCCCAGGGCTTAGAATATGGTCTAGCACGTATTTGCTTGGCAGAGTATTTGCTAAATAAGTGCTGTGGCTCCAACAATTCCAACTATCAATTCCTGAGTGTAGGGACCAGAGTCATCGTATTCTCTGGCACACAGTAAGAACTCACGGCAACAAATTCACCACTAGGTTTATTCAGTGGCCACTGTATCCTAGGCACTGTTCTAGGCACTAGGGAGGTATTAGCCAACAAAACTAAGACTCCCCGCCAACAGACATCAAAGAGCAACACACCAGAGCTGGGCATCTTGTAGGATATGTTACAAGTACCATCGTGAAAAGAACAGAGCTGGGTACTGGGGGGCCATCTTGGGGGGACAGATTGCAGTAGTAAAACAGAGTGGTCAGAGTAGGTCCCATTGAGGAAGAGAGATTTGAGGGAAGGCTTGGGAGTTGCCAAACATCTCTGGGAGGGGAGACTTCCAGGCAGAGGAAAGAGCTAGAACAAAGGACCCAAGGCAAGAGCTGTCATTACACATGACCAGTGTCTTTGAGGAAGAGGGAGTAAGCCAGTGTGGCTGGTGAGAGCCAAGGGAAAAGCATAGCAGAAGTCAAAGTCGGAAGGAGAACAGGAGTGCTTGGCAGGAAGTGAAAAGATTTTTGGCCATTGTAAGGACTTAGGGTTTTACTTTGAGTGAAAAGAGGAACCATCTTAGGGTTATGAGAAGTGGAGAAAAATGACCCAACTTATAACAAATCAATAAACTTTGTGGAATTAATGAATATGTGAAGTAGATATGATTATCCGGTTCTCTTGCCCAAGAATGGGTTCTGGAAAACTCAATGTAAGGATATATATTTTTCTGATCTTTCCTGATAGTCACATTCTCCATCTCCAGGGAGCTGCTGGCCATAATGCCGCGGTATCATTCCTGCTTTCAACAGTGGCAGGGGGAATTGCTGGCCAACCACATAATCCCAACGAGCTTCTGGACACCCCTTGATAGTTTTTAGAGCATTTTTAGTATTTGTTAGGTCACCCAAATTATCATGACAACTATATGTGACAGGCATTAGATCACAAATATAGAACAAATAGAAAAACAGGATTTCAGAGGGGTGATATATACACATATATTTCATATGACACATGTCATATATATCATATGATATATATGTATATATCATATGTATCATATAATACACACACACACATCCCATCATCACACAGTTAATAAACGCCAAAGTCTGAATTTTGCCTCTTCACCTAGTGTTTATGGGGCCACATTCTGGGTCTGAAAGATGCAAAATGGTTTATCTTCCCTAGGCAGGGCTCACGGTGCAGGTGGGAGGCCAGGATGGGAATAAACAAAACTGGGGTATATATCAGAATAAAGAAGTAGAGACAAGGTGCCAAAGTCATGGTGTGTCTAGCAAAAAGGTCCACAAAGGGGATGATGGTTGTAATGGTTGGTAGTCTTGGAAAAGCTGAAATGGGGGCATGTTGGGGGGGGGGAGGAGGAGTGTTCAGGCAGTGGGAATAGTGCCAGCAAATGCCTGGGGGTCAGGATGAACATTGGGTCCCCTGGGAATGGGAGCGCAGACCAAACAGTTGGAATCTCTACTCTGAGTGGGAGTTATAGGAAACAGAAACACAGCACGTTAAAAAAGGCTGTGTTATAGAGTCCCAGGCCATAGACTAAAGACCATTTGTACTCGATCCAAGGGAAGTGGCCGGTAATTTCTGAGTGGAGATGGTGATGTTTGCGAAGTCTTTTTTTCTTTTAATCTCTTTGAACTTTTTTTTTTTTTAAGATTTTATTTATTTGACAGAGATCACAAGTAGGCAGAGAGGCAGAGAGAGGGGAAGGGAAGCAGGCTCCCCGCCGAGCAAAGAGCCTGATGTGGGGCTCGATCCCAGGACCCTGGGATCATGACCTGAGTCGAAGGCAGAGGCTTTAACCCACTGAGCCACCCAGGTGCCCCAATCTTTTTGAACTTTTTAAGAAAACTCAATATAACAACAGTGTGCCAACATAGTTTAGTGGGGGTAACCATGACGGACGGTGTCTTAGAGTGAGTTCCTCCTGAAGTCAACCCCAAAACAAAGATTCAAGTGAAAATAACTGATTTTGGAGGGGGCACCAGGAGATACCCATAAAAGACTAGGAGAGAGGGGCGCCTGGGTAGCTCAGTCGGTTAAGCTTCTGCCTTCGGCTCACGCCATGATCCCAGGGTCCTGGGATTAAGCCCTGCATGGGGCTCCCTGCTCAGCGGGGAGCCTGCTTCCCCCTCCCCCTCTGCTGCTCCCCCTACTTGTGCACGCTCTCTCTCTATGTCAATAAATAAAATCTTTAAAAAAGAGAGAGAAACTAGGAGAGAAAGAAAAGAAGGCTGCCAACCAAGTGTTCCTTGTCAAGCTGTTTACCACTGTGGGTAACTGGAGAATAATCTTGCTGGGGAACTCTGAGAGACAATGTAGAACCAACACTTTGGTAGCTCCTCCCCACCAAAGGATGTAGGAGCTGGGGTGTTTACGCATGAGCTCCCACCAGTTATTGGCTGAGGGTTGCTCCTGGGGGCAGAGGCTAAACATCCCCAGCACTCAGCCCGCCACAGGGACAATAACATGTCCTCTGGCAGGCTCGGGAGAAACCCTCCAAGATGCATCCGCCAGCATGGGGCGGCGGTGGGGGGCGGGGATGGACAGTGTGCAGTGAACAGGAGACGGAGGAAGGTATGGACCAGCTCCTGGCAGGATCTGCTACAGGCAGGTGTGACCGAGGACTATGTGAGTCCCCTTAGCAGAGAGTGACACGGGTCCAGACCAATGTGCCAATAGCAGGGCAGGGAGTGAAAAGAAGGAACAGGTTTAAAGAGCTTTTATAAAGAAAGAATTACAAGCTTGGTCTTACAGACTCTTGCCTTATAAGGTGACACCTCAAGACACTTAATGACTTTGGAATTAAACTCGGAGAAAAGCCGGCCTGGCCCCACATGCCTTCTTGTAATACATCTGGGGAAATACGTCTTCGTAAGACTAATTTAAAAATACCTGCAGATGACACGTATTAGAGCAGGACGTGGGGAAGGGCATTCATACACTCATAAACACACTCATGGGAGAGCAGGGAGGCATGCGACCCAATTCCAGACTTATTCTGCTACTCTGCCTTTTTCATAGGAACAAAAGAAAAAATGATGAAGAAATAATGTGAATCAAGGAGCATGACCTAGGAATAACCGAGACTAAAAAGAAAAAGAAGTAAGGTAAGTACAAGCTAACAGTGGGCTCAACTATTTCAAGCAGGAGCTTTTGAGAAAACTCACCAAAGTCTGAAAATCAGATAATAGAAGCACTGGAGAATAATTTACTGGGGCATTAATCCCACCTCATTCTCGTGGTTATAACTAAAGGAATGAGAGGCATTTCCCCCTTTTCTTACCCCCATGCTCTTTAGCAGGACAGAAAGACTTAAAAAGAGAGAGAAAGAGAAGAGAAGAAAAGAAAAAGAAAAAAAAAAGAAAAGGGAAAGGGAAAATAAAAAGAAAGAAACAGCCAGGATTCTGGAAGAACAGGATGGCAATGGAAGGAAACCACTGCAGGTGTAAGGAGGGTAGAATGAGGCAGGGAAGGGGGGAGGGCGCTGGAGGCTGGAGGTGGGGTCAGGGTTGATGGGGCTCCTGAAATGTGAAGGAATCGGAGGGAGGCCAGGAAGGAGGCAGAGCGCGAGGACCTTTCTCTGAAGGTCATGGGGCTTGGGGACTGGGCATTTCCTTGGTGATCGCAACGAACTAAACATTAAAGGCCCCGCTCCTCAAGTTTACAGGTAGGATGAGCCCCAGAGGACCCCATGATCCATGAACGAGGAACATGATCCATGAACAAGGGTACTTTGAATACCCTCAAAGTATTCACCACCTCTGGTGAGTGGGAGTGTAGCCAAATCAATCTGATTTAAACATTTTTAAAAAATGCGGCTTTTTGCAGCAAATTCATGCCTGCAACAGAAGGAATAACTGAGACATAACCTCAACTTTTCTTTTTTCTGTTTGCTTTGTTGGAATTACGCACTGGGAAGCCCTGTTTTGAGATTCATGTGGTGGTGGTGGTGGGGCAGTGGGTGACACTTTGCAAAGTTTATGGTTGCAAGCGCCATATGCATGACTTTTCTCAGACCCTGTCCGTCTGTATAGGCTCCTCGGCCCCAACACCCCCAGTGACAGAACAGAAATGGTTTCCCCTCCTCTTTTGAATTCTTCTCTTCTCTCCGTCAGGATTCCATACATGAACAAGAAGGGGTACATATGCCCAAGGGGAGGGAGATCTTTGAAAGGCACAGACCCAGGAGGCATGAGGACCAAGGAGGGAGAGGAAATAAAGCAAGGACCACAAGGAGACAGAGCGACAGAGTGAAGCAGAAGGGGAGGCTGGGAAGAAAGGCAGAGTAGAAGAGCAGAGGGAGAAGAGGGAGAAGGCCGAGGGGACTGTTGACCCTCTGATCCTTCCGCCGTAGCAAAGGCTTCATGTGCCTGAAAAATTCAGGGCTCGGTGCTCCTTCCTCGGTCAAGGAGGGAATTCCCCAAAGGGCCTCTGCGCCATGTTGCTAGTTCATGGGCACAGGTGCCTTGGCCAGATGTCTCCTGGTCATACTTCATTTACTCAGTGACAGGTACATATTTAAAGCCACATTTGAAATCACAGCAAACGTGGAACTCTTGTTTGCTCTTACTCTCTCGTTTCGCTATTCATTTTCTGGTGGGAGTGCCCTTCTCATCAGGGGACGCTCTTTGGAAGTCACCCTTAGCACCCACGATCCGCACTAACGGAGCCAGTTCACGGCTCGTCTACTTCCAGCAATACTGTGTTTTCCAACAGAAAGTAACTGAGAGAGAGCGTTTGCAAGGACTGTATTCAAGGGTGATTCCCTTTTCTATTTCGTAGAAGAATTCAGGCATATAGGATACAGTTTTTCTAGAAGAGAGAGCGTGATGGCTCACGGCTAAGGCTGATTAGTTTTAACTTAAGAGAGTCCAGAGCTTTCTGAGACCTCTGCTGTCAGGCCGGGCTTGGGACAAACTCCAGCCAGATTATACAGAAAGAACACATCCCTGAAGCTCTTTCAGCTTCCACTAGGTTCTAGAATATTCTATCCAGGTCAGCCTCTCTAGAAACTGTGCCCGGAGAGAACGTTAGCCTCATCTCCCGCCCCGGGGTCACAGGTTGGTGTCTGAAGACATTTGGGATTGGTACTATGGGGGCTGTACCAGTCAGAGGTTTCCAGAGAAGCAGAATCAGGAAGATCTGTGTGTACACACAGAGAGACTGATTTTAAAGAACTGGCTCACGCAGCTATGTTCAAAATCGGTAGCTCGTGTCAGAAAGCCACCAGGCTGCTGACCTAGGGGGGAGCTGATAGTGCAGTTCAAGTACACAGGCTATCTCCTGGCGGAAGTGGGACGTGAGTTCTCCTCGGGCTTTTGACTGAGGGGAGGAGGCCCGTCCACTTCATCAAGAGCAATCTGCTGTACTCAAAGTCCACCAGTTCCAACGGAATCTCATCCCAAACCACGCTCACAGAAACAGCCAGGATAGTCTTTGACACCAGAGCTGGGCACTGTGCCCCAGCCACGTTGACACAAAATTAGCCTCATGCTCCTGGCATCCGGCAGCTAGGGCTGCTGCTACAACCCCACAGTGCCTGGGAGAGCGCCCGCAACAGAGAATTATCCAGCTGCAAATGTCAGCAGTGCCCAGGCTGAGAAAGCCCGGATCACAGGCTCCGGTCACGCACCTGGTGACATGACTCTGACATGGCTGACGGAAGGTGACGGGTGTTTCTCAGTTTGTGGGGCACCGTTAGGTCCGTCTGGAAAGCAATCGGTGACAACATCTTAATGAGGATCATTCTTCCCACTCTGACTTGCTGGGAAAGAGAACTACTCCTCCGAGACCGACTTATGACAAGCCCGTTGCTTTGGGATCTCTGGGCAGACATAAATTTAATTTCTTCACGTCGAAGCTTCAGTCAATCTTCCAGCGGCAGAAATGCTCTGGAGAGAAAGAAAGGAAAGAGGGGTCCTCTGACCTGGGGAAAATGTGAGCTCTGATGTGCCTGGAGTAAAACTGCCTGGGGTCTAACTTTTTACTGGGCAGCAGCGGAGCTCGGAAGCAGGACAGACACACACAGACTTGACAACGAATTTGCCGAGAACAAGAGAGCCGATGGGTCAAGGGCACA
>ML105669.1:44232-97317 GCA_003697995.1 Taxidea taxus jeffersonii | reverse complement strand
TGAAATCGATAGGTATTGAATGAAATCATTTTGTTATGCCAGAGTATTTTCAAAATGACTATTGCTTGAAATGGGTGAATAGTTGACTAGATACTGGGAATTGTTCTTATTGAAATATCTATTTCTTCCTCTTCTTATTTTTGTGGTTACTTTATAACCACAACCGGGTAAGTATTTACTGAAAATCTAAGAAACCAGGTTTTATTTTCTTCTTATCTTCAGAATTGGATTATGAGTAAAACAAGGGATATTACACACCAGAGTAAATTGTTAAGGCAAGCTGTAACATCTTCCCTGGAGATTTTGAAAACTAGAGAAGAGGGACACATCTCTTGGATTGTTAAAATGCAGTCATTCTTGGAGATAGAACCTATATTAGATAACCTCTTGAGTTCACTTCAATTCAATCTTTGTAATTCTATGCCTTGGTGGTAAAATGGGAGTAATAGTCACTCTTAAAGATTACATGTTCTTAGATGAATGGTTGACTATAAGTAAAAATGTCACTGCTATTTTGCTCTTTGACTCCAGAGAGATATTTATTTAAAAGTGGATGATCAAGCAATTCTTTAGCTTATTTTTTTCTCCTTACAATTTGTAAAATTTAAAGAATTTTCACAATTTGTAAAATTTAGAGAACTTTCACAATTTATAAAATTTAGGACATGATTCAGTAATTACACATATTTATATACTTTTGATTAAATATCAAAATATCACTTTTATTATAGCATAGGGAATATAGTCAATAATAATGTTATAACTTTGTGTGATGACAGATGGAAACTATACGTATCATGGTGAGCACTGCATAATGTATAGAACTGTCAAATCACTATGTTGTATACCTGAAACTATATAACATTGTATGTCTACTATACCTCAAATAAAAAATACTTAATAAATAAATACCATTTATACAACCAAGGTAAAGATTAGGAAGCAACAGAATCCTGGCCCTGATTATCAATAGAATTTTTTGAAGAGAAAAAAATGTCTACCTAATTATTTTGTAGATAAAATTTACATTTTGAAAGTTTATTGATAATCACAAGATAATGCCATATTTATAGGTTAACTACCGAGTCAGTAATAGGAATAAAAAAGTGGCATTGTCATAGGAGAAACACAAATAATTTTCTCTTTTATGATAAAATATTAGGAATGTCAGGGATTAGAAACTATTTTTAGATTATTTTGAAGTAATAAAAAACTGGACTAGGCTGTAAAAGACTCTAATATGGTGAAGGCTATTGTAGTGGGACAAAGAGAAAATTATTGAAGATGGTGGTAAAGTAAGTTAGTTAATGTATAAAAGTCTTCTCTGAGCTCAGATGGAGCCATGGGAAAATGACTATATTTTAATCTTAAGCGCCAAATCAGAAGGAAATCCACTTACTTATTTAAAAAGGTTAAGTAATTAAGAAGCTTGACTAAACTTGGGATATCCCAACTATGGCCCATCTCTTTGAAACTTGAATTAGATGGTTTTAGAATTACTGGGTATGGTTTAATAATAACACAGCACCTGCTACTGTGAGGAATAGGCTAAACATATGTATCCAGTGGTTGAAAAAGATATTAAAGGAGTGCTGGGGTGGCTCAGTCATTAAGCATCTGCCTTTATGTCAGGCCATGATCCCAGTGTCCTGGGATCCAGTGCCGCATAAAGCCCCACATCAAGCCCTGCATTGGTCTCCCTGCTCAGTGGGAGGCCTGCTTGTCTCTCTTCCACTCCCTCAGCTTGTGTTCCCTCTCTCTCTGTGTGTGTCTCTCTCTCTATCAAGTAAATAAATAAATAAATAAATAAATAATTTTTAAAAAAGATTTTTATTTATTTAATTGACAGAGATCACAAGTAGGCAGAGAGGCAGGCAGAGAGAGAGGAAGGGAAGCAGGCTCCCCGCTGAGCAGAGAGCCCGATGCAGGGCTCGATCCCAGGACCCTGAGATCATGACCTGAGCCGAAGGCAGAGGCTTTAACCCACTGAGCCACCCAGGCGCTCCAATAAATAAATAATCTTAAGGAAAAAAAGGTATTAAGAAAAATTTGGGGGCACAAGATACAAAGTTAATGGAAAATGAAAAATATCTGCTCCAGACACATAGCTTTTTAAGGCTAGCATTGTGGTGGTGGGTAAGTTTTATTTTCCATCAATTATCTCTTAGAGTCATTGTCAAAGAAGTGGCATTAACTGTATCGATTATTTTATTATCTAGAATATCATCTCCTTTATGAGAAATCTTTTTTTTTCTCAGCACTTAATAGTTATGCCTTATTTATTTGTTTTTTTGCATGGTTTTGTATGTGCTATCATAAATGGCATGAGATTGCAATGATGAAGATGATGAAAAAGATAATGAATGAAACAATGAAAAAGTACCCTGTCCCCTTGGTCCAGTTTGAATTGATTGTTCTCTTTAACCTATATTCTGGGATATCTCTTGACTATCAACCCGGGGATTATCTTTTCCTCTCTTTTCTGTTGGATCCCTCTCTCCTACTTCTCTAATGCTCCTCTGTCTTCATTTAATCTATTAGACACATATTCTTGTTACTTCCTAAGAAAAAGGACATGGGAGATAAGTTTTTTGAGATCTTGGAAAGTCATTCTTTCCTCCGAATATTAAAGGTATTGCTCCATTGCTTCTTGTTTCCAGTGTTGCTGTTGAGAAGTCTGATAGCATACTGATTTCTCATCCTCTGTAGGTGACCTGCTTTTATTTTTTCCCCTCCAAAAACATTTAGAATTATTTCTTTGTTCCCAGGGTTCAAAAATTTTTCCAAGCTGTGCTAGATACTCAGCAATCTCTTCAGTCTTCAGTCTCACCCTTCTCTTTTGAGAAATTTTGTTGAATTATTTCTTTGACAATATCTTTTTTCTTTTCTTCTTCTGTTCTGATTTTATGGAACTCCTATTTTTATATGTTGGATCTTCTCAACTCAACTTCTAGTTTTATTATCTGAGTGATTTCCTTATCTTTACCTTCTAACCCAATAAATATTTTTGTTTCTGCTTCCTTCACTATCTATTTTCTAAGTATTTGTTTTTGTTTTGTTTTGTTTTCTGTCTCTCATGTTTCAGAGTTTTCTTAAAGATGGGTTAATCTTCCATTAGTATTTAAAAGTGAAGAACTCAACACCGATTGAAAAGTTCTTGAGCATAAGAATGTCTTACTGAGAGCGTCTGGGTGGCTCAGTGGGTTGAGCCTCTGCCTTCCGCTCAGGTCATGATCTCGGAGTCCTGGGGTCCTGGGATCCAGTCCTGCATCAGCCTCTCTGCTCAGTAGGGAGACTGCTCCCCCACCCCCTGCCTGCCTCTCTGCTACTTGTGATCTCTCTCTGTCAAATAAATAAATAAAATCTTAAAAAAAAAAAAAAATGTCTTACCGAGGCATGGGCTGCATTGGAAGAGTGTTTTGACTAGGCTTTTTCTTTATGGTGGGGGAGTGGCTAATTCTCAGTGTTTGTCTTTACTCTGGGACTAATCAGTTTCCCCAGCAAGAATCTGCCAGTTTGAGCAATCTCATAGCCAAGTGGATAAGGGAACTGAGAGCTGTACTTTCAGCATGTAGATTTTCATTTAATGCCCCTCTTTTCAGTAAGCTGCCCTCTTTCTCAGCTCTGCCGGGTGCCTCTGATTTCAGAGTTGCTGTGGTTTAGCTTCTCCAGACACCAAATCTCCTGTCTTCTCTTCTGATGGCAAAAGTATAGTTAACTGAATGCTTGGTGTTCAGGGAGGGTTTGGGGACTTAACTGCTTTTTATAGTAATAGTCAACTTATTTTCCGCCTATTTTTTTTTTTTAAAGATTTTATTATTTATTGGACAGAGAGAGATCATAAGTAGATGGAGAGGCAGGCAGAGAGAGAGGAGGAAGCAGGCTTCCCACTGAGCAGAGAGCCCGATGCGGGGCTCGATCCCAGGACCCTGGGATCGTGACCTGAGCTGAAGGCAGAGGCTTAACCACTGAGCCACCCAGGCGCCCCGTCCGCCTATTTTTTAAGAGTTATCTGATGGCTCCAATTTATGAGAACCTTTCTGGGGTTTTGCAGTACAAAGCAAGTTTACTTCTGGAGCTTCAGTTTTGAAGTCTCTGGTCTACTAAATAAATCATTTACTACTTATTTTTCCTCTAGCTCCCAGAATTTTTGTTACTGGAGTTTTCTTTCTGATTCTCTCTCTTTCTTTTTTAAAATGCCAAATATCATTCTTTTATTTAACATTGGGAAAGCTGATTTTTTTAGGTGAAAAGATAATTCTAATATCTTCTTCCTAGCCCAGTGGATTGTTTTGCCCAGTATGTTGGGGTTTGTACATCTGATTTGGAAAACATAGTTTCAATCTACTTGAGTGAAAACAGAATACTTTTTTCTGTCATCTCTCCAGACATAAGATACTTATTGCAGACAAAGGGCCTTCAGTGTTTCTTCAAGTATGGTCCACAGAACATCTGCATCAAAATCATCTAGATTATGTGTTAAAAATTCAAACTGTTGGCCCTCACTCCAAGCCTATTGGATTAAGAACATCCTGAGTGTGCGGCCTGAGAATCTGAACTTCAACAAATGTGTCCAGATGATTCCTAGCCCCACTAAGTTTGAGAACTCCTGTTCTGGTATTCTAAAACTTCAAATTTACTAATTAATGGAAATCTTCATAGATTCCTTATTTGCTTTCCTATACTTGTGTTGTGGTTCATGAGAAAGAAATAAGTCTATGTCATACACATAGAAAACAGGTTATGGGAAATTAGATCACTAGTTGCTAGCTTAGAACTAATGCAGGGAGTTAAATCAGGAAGAGAAAAAATTCTACAGGTTAGCAGATGGTATGTGGCAACTCTGACTTAACAGAAATAAATATTCCCTTAATATTTGTATGTAAACATATTTCATTATTGTGACTTTTCCCTGTTACTTCTAAAAAACTACATGAAGATTGAGAGAATATCTTATATGTGATGGTCAAGGCATAAATAAATCATGGGCACCCTTAAATCAAAAGAAAATTCAGACTTTTATGATGCTCACCTTTGCTAATCGGGAAAATGACTCAGTAAGCCTAAACATAAAAAGCCTTCAAGAAAATATTCAAGTTTAAAATGTACAAGTCAATTGAAAAAATACAACATAATAGCATTATTATGGAATGCTCACACACAGATCAGTAACTATAACAACAGAGATTTTTCCAATAGTGTGGGTAAAGGAATTTAGAGAACATTTCAAGAGATTCAAAAGGGAGCACCTGGAGTAACAAAATTTGATTAAGGATGCTCACCATGGATTCTGACAGGGGAGGTCATGCATAATTAGTATGTTAGAAGTTCTTTAAAAAGCTTTTTATGATAGATGAGGAAAAACCCATTGATACTATTATTGTTTTAAAAATCAGTCTAGTGTTCAGACCAGGGATTAATATCATATTTTAAGATATGAAGGCTGATTTTTTTTAAAATGCGGAATTTGATGCTGGAGTTTATTTTCAAGAGGCCAATTGTCTTCTATTTATTTTCAACTTCAGTGTTATACAGTTGGGGTATTTTTGAATCTTATAAATAATTATTTGGTAATTAGAATTTATTTTCTTAAATAAAATCCTATGTGTGTGGGGCAGGAATGTGAATTTCCTCAGCTGAAATAAAAGCAAATGAGAATTTACAGTTTGCAGATTTATTTACTTTACAATAAATACTTAACAACATAATCCTTAACATTAAGATCACAGATTTTATGAGGTCATCTAATTAACCAACTCAGAAAACTGAAACTTAGAGAAGTTAGCTGCTCTATCCAAAATGGATCAGTTGGAATGGCTAGGACAAGAACCCATTTTCCTAGTTCAGATTTTCTTCATTATAGGAAAGTGCCACAAGTATAGTTTTTTAAGACATTTTAATTCCTATGTGTCCTCACTTAAAAATGAGTTAACATAACCATGAAAAAATGTGCAATATCTATTTATAGTCATAACAGAATAACTAGTAGCAGAGTAGCCATCCCATTTTAAACAACTGGGATTGGACAAAATACATGAAACAATGATTTTTAGATATTGCATCATGAGAAGTCAAGCTTGAGAGAGGAAAAGTTGAAGTGAGTCCTACAATGTACCCCATCTTTATACCATAAGACTATGGTATAAGGAGAGAAAATCCAAGAAAAGCACAATGGTTTCTACAAGTTGAGGAGAAAGACATCAAAGTAGTAGGAGGTAGAAATGTTGGAATTTTCCATGAAATGCCATAAATTAAGGAACTACTTAGATAATAGTTCCTAAAAGTTGCTTGGGGGTCCCCTTGTATGCTTGGCAAAATATTAAGTTGTTCATGTACAAGGTAAACTCCATAAGTCTTGGTACAAACAACTAACTACCAGGGAAAAAACAACTAATGGAGATGTGAAAAGGAAATAAGGGTAGGAATACATTTGTGTTTTGACATGTCATAGGAGAGAGATTTTGTTAAACATGTGGGAAATTCACAAAGATCCCCAAAAAGGCAATCATTGTCCAGGAGAAAAGTCAGTTCAATAGAAACAGAGCCCCCAAATAGACTTAACAGTAAAAGACACTTTTTTAGAAAAACATTTTTTTATTTATTTGAGAGAGAATATGCACAAGCAGGGGGAAGGGACAGAGGGAAAGGGAGAAGCAGACTCTCAGCTTAGCAGGGAGCCTGAAGTGGGGCTCCATCCCACCCTGGAATCGTGACCTGAGCTGAAGGCAGACACTTAACTGACTGAGCCACCCAGGTGCCCTAGTAAAAGACATTTCAAAAGCTATTGTAAATATGTGAAGGAATTAAAGAAAAACATGAATATCATATGAAGAAAAATGGAAACTGAAAATAGAACCAATGGAAGTTCTAGACCTGAAAAATACAATATCTTTTTTTAACAGAACATTTTTTAATGAAAACTATTTTTCAAAACAAAAACAATTTCATGAGAAAATACTTTTTTTAAATTTGTGCAAATCTATTTCATGCTTATCTTATTAGAAACTTCTACATTTAATCTGTTCTGGTATTTTGATTTAATTTTTTTTAATTTTTAAAATTTTTTTATTAACATATAATGTATTATTAGACCCAAGAGTACCCAAGAGTACCCAAGAGTAGTGGGTAGGCCACTAAGAGAATTACTATGAATGTAAGGAGATTTTCTTATTTCATTTCCTAAGATCAGTGTAAGGTCTGGGCAGTATCGAGGGACCATGGAGTTTGGTAACTATGAATAATACTAATGCTAATGTGGTCATTTGTGTGATTTTTTTAATTTTTAAAATTGTACTAATTATTCTTAGCCCTTAGGCCATACAGAAACAGGTTGTGGCCAGAATTAGCCCACGATGTGTAGGCTGCTGACCCTTGCCACAGAAGACCTTTTGAAAATGGTTTATGGGGAAGTGTAAATCAGGGCTTATACTTCTAAATGTTAACATAAAAAAATATGTCTTTGATGGGAAGGGCATTGTTGGATCTAATGGCTTGTCGATTTGGCTCACTTGGCCATGGGTGATATTGGGCTCTCTCACTTGGACTGGGGTAGGGGCATTCCAAGCCCAGAGGCTCTAGACTGTGTAACCACACCACCTCCATGGTAGCCATTCCAGAAACTGCAAACTTTTGCACCAGATATGCCGATGGTTAGAGGTAACTCCCAGAACTATTAACAGATTAAACGAAAAAGAGTTTGTAGAAAATCTCTTCCCAGCTGCTTGTCAAAGAGTCTGGTTTTTCAGCCTGATGGCTTTAAATTTCAGTGTCAGAAGGAACCTAGGCTGAAAGAAATTAACAAAATGTGAATTTGTAAAAATAATATTTTAACAAGTTTAACAGGTATAGATGAGTGGAAATGGTATTTTAATTAACCTTAATATTACAGCAAGATGACACTGTTAAATAATTGTGAATTGTAAGGATGACCTGACAAGTAGTGGCTTCATTTTAGGGCTTTTGACAGAAATTTATATTGATACTAATTCATACCACTGATAATTTACTCTGAGAAAATGATTCCTGAAGGTTGGCATTGCTTAAACGCTCTAAGGATCTTTCATCCTGAAAGTAGGAGAGAATGACAGTGTTGCTGATGCATTATTAATTTCTAGTATATGATTTTCTAATCCTGGCTTTTAAACTCATTTAACTCTTAAAATTTGGCTTGCACAAACATTTTTACTGATATTTTGGCACAATGAAAGAGGGATCTTAGAGTTAGAAAGCTGTGTAATTTTACTTGACTGATTTTTTTAAAACACAAGACAGCACTATTTGAAATAATTTTTTAAATCATTGAAATTTTAGTTGAAATAAATGGGACCATCTTTAAATAGCTCACATTTTGCTTAGTTTAATTGGGAAATTATAACTTTGGAGAAGGATATTTAGATATTCGAGTCTTCACTAGTACCTAGAGAATATAATTTGTACCAAAGGTCTTCACTGAACTTTTAAGAAATAGATTTGTAATATTAAGAAATTGAGCACTAAACATAAAGAATGGAAAGATCAAGAACATGGGGAACCAAAGGAGGAGGCTCTATGGGACCAAACATAGATTCTTAATAGTGTTGAGAGAGACTGGCTAAGGAAGAACGTGTACTGAATTGTCTCCTGTTAATATTTCTGACAAGGAGGGTGGTGGTGGTGGTGGTGGTGGTGGTGGTAAAAAAATAATCCCTATGGGGCACCTGGGTGGCTCAGTGGGTTAAGCCTCTGCCTTTGGCTCAGGTCGTGATCTCAGGGTCCTGGGATCGAGCCCCGCATCCGGCTCTCTGCTCGGCGGCAACCCTGCTTCCCTTCCTCTCTCTCTGCTTGCCTCTCTGCCTACTTGTGATCTCTGTATGTCAAATAAATAATAAATAAAAATCTTTAAAAAAAAAAAAGGATAATCCCTGGAGACAAAGTCACATGGAATAAAGTGACCAGTAGGAGAATTTTGCTAGTCAGAGGTGAACTGTGTCAATAAAGTATCTTTAAAAACAGGGTGGATCCCATGCCCATGTCAGTAAGTATGTTTCACTCCCCTTTCTGTCTAAAGTCACAGACAAAACTCCAATTTCTTCTGATAACTTCTCTCTTCTATTTTGAATATTGCTGTACAAGCATTTTTAAAGTTTCCAGTCTATGGATAGGAGTCCAAGGTGAGTTTATGTGTAGTAATCTCTAAAGAAATTAACCCAAAAGAGTGGGAGGGAAGGCAGGAAGAGTGACATTTGGAGTCGCCAGTGTTATCACCTTTTTTTATTGGGTGGCAAGGACCAGTCCCAGCCATGCGTCTATTCCAGCTTAGATATTCCAAGGGAGAATTGTGTCTGACTTGTGAGAACACATGCTGTTGGTCAGGAATTGAACTCCTGCTCTGATACCCTCCAAATAGGCAGATTGGAGGTCATAGATTTGCTCCACATGACAGAGTTCATAATCACTTGTGAAATACATAGCAAGAACATTGTTATTTAGGTAAAGTATTGATATTGTGAGTATTTCCATCATCAACCAGAGGGTCTGAGATTATTCTGGTAACTTCAGTCTTAGTCATAAACAGATACACCTTCCTGATTTTGAGAAAAGAGTAGCAATACATTTCTGAAAAATTGCCCAAAATTGGATTGCAGCTAGCATGCAAGAAACACACACAATTCTGTGATGCCTGTGGGACTCTGTGGCTCATGAGAACATTATTGGTCATGTGTGGGTTAGAATAAAGGCTTAGAACCTCCGATATAATCCAGTAAAGGCCAATTTGTCAAATTAAGTTAGTCAATTAGATATTTGCCTTTTAAATGCAACACACATCACTTGATACAGCAATTAGATAAAGCAAATTAGTCACAATGTTTGAAAGTTGTTCTCCAGACTGAAAGGAAAGTACAGCTTTGTCTTTATATACACATGAAACTCTTTAAATATGTTTGTCACAAAGAAAATGAGTTGGTTGGGCTAGGACTAGGATTACAGTTTCCAATTTTAAATTAGGGATAGGGGCACCTCAGACAGGTGGTTAAGCATCAGACTCTTGATTTTGGCTCAGGTCATGATCTCAGGGTCATGGATCCAGCCCAGAGTTGGCCTTACCCCTCTCTGTTCTGCTTGAGATTCTTGCTCTCGCCCTCCACCCCTCCCCCCACTGAGGCTCACATGCTCTCTCTCTCTCTCTCTATTTCTCTCTAGAAATAAGTAAATAAATCTTTAAGGTAAGGATAAAATTGGGCAGAACTGGAGGCAGGGTGTTAACAGCAATGAAAAGATATTCTTTTCATTTTGTAATCATGTAATCCACATTATCTTTCAATAGTTTTAGGTTACACAAAAGCAGTAGTGCATTATAGCCATTAATAGTGAAAATAGAAGACAAAGTACTTTCAATTTGGGTTTAGAATGTATTATATACTTTTAAAAAAAAGATTTAATTTAATTTAATTATTTTATTTCATTTTATTTTTTAAGTAAGCTCCATGCCCAGCATGGAGCCCAAAGTGGGGCTTGAGCTTACAACCCTGAGATCAAGACCTGGGCTAAGACCAAGAGTTGGACACTTAACTGACTGAGCCACCCCAGTTCTATTATTAAGTATTCTCTATACCCAATGTGGGGCTTGAACTCACAATTCCAAGATCAAGAGTTGCATGTTCTACCAACTAAGCCACCCAGCCACCCTTATTATATACTTATAAATGGATATAGTGATTCATGTTTTGGGAGTCACTTCCAAAAACTTAATAAAACTTGCATGAGGTTACCTGATACTCTCCAGCACCCTTTGTTACTTTAATTTTTCTCATGCTGTGAGTAGAACTTTCTCTCTAACTGATGCATGTTTAAGTCTTCACTGATGTTGAAAAGGTCATTGTTACAAGGGCTATAACAAGACAGATCAAGGTATTAAAATGTTGAGAAAACAGGGCTCAGTTATTGAGGCTCAGTTGGTTGAACATCTGACTCTTGATTTCAGCTGGGGTTGTGATCTCAGGGTAGTGGGATCAAGCCCCATTTGGGCTCCATGCTGGGCATGGGGCCTGCTTAGGATTCTCCCTCTCCCTTTATTTTTTATAAACATATAATGTATTATTAGCCCCAGGGGTACAGGTCTGTGAATTGCCAGGTTTACACACTTCACAGCACTCACCATAGCACATACCCTCCCCAATGTCCATAACCCCATATTTTTATTTTTAATTGAAGTATAGTCAACATGTTTGTTTCAGGTATGCAGCATAGTGATTCGACAGTTATATACATTACAAAATGCTTACCATGATAAGCATATGCTATCTGTCACCATACAATGTTATTATAATAGTATTAACTATGTATCCTATGCTGTACTTTTCATTCCTGTGGGCTTACTTATAACTGGAAGTTTGTACCCCTCAGTTTCCTTTACCTATTTTGCCCATCTGTCCACCTCTCTCCCCTTGAGCAACCCCTAGTTTGTTCTCTATATTCATAAATGTTTTTCTCTTTGTCAGTATTATTGTTTGTTTGTTATTTGTTTTTTATTCTAGATTCCACATATAAGTAAAATTATATAATTGTCTTTGTATGTCTGACTTATTTTGCTTTGCATAATACCCATTAGTCCACCCATGTTGTTAGGAATGGCAAGATTTCATTCTTTTTTTATGGCTGAGCAATATTTCATTGTATATACATGCCACATCTTATCCATTCATCTATTGATGGATACTTGGGTTGCTTCTGTATCTTGGCTTCTGGGTAATGCTGCAATAAACATAGGGGTGCATATATCTCTTTAAATTCATGTTTTCATTTTCCTTGGGTAGATATGCAGAAGTGGAATTACTGGATTGTATGGTACTTATATTTTTAGTTTTTTGAGTAATCCGTACTGTTTTCCAATTTACATCTGCACCAGTTTACATTTCCACGAATAACGTGCAAAGGTTTCTTTTCCCCCACATCCCTGCCAGCACTTGTTATGTATTGTCTTTTTTGATACTATTCATTCTGACTGCTCTTAGGTAATATCTCCTTGTGGTTTTGATTTGCTGATGATTAGTGATTTTGAGCATCTTTTCATGTATCTGTGGTCATCTATATATCTTCTTGAGGAAAACATCTGTTCAGGTCCTCTGCCCATTTTAATTGGATTATTTGGGTTTTTTGGGTTGTTCACTTGTATGAATTCTTTATATGTTTTGGCTATTAGCCCATTATTGGAAATACCTTTGCAAAGATCTTTTCCCATTCAATAGGTTGCCTTTTCATTTTGTTGATGGTTTCCTTCACCGTACAAAAGCTTTTTAGCTTGTTGTAATCCCAGTTGTTTATTTTTCCTTCATTTCCCTTACCTAAGGAGATATATTTAGAAATATTTTGCTAAAGTTAATGTCCAAGAGGTTACTGTCTCTGTTTTATTTTGGGAGTTTTATGGCTTCAGGTCTTATATTTAGGTCTTTACTCCATTTTGAGTTTTATATTTTTGTGTATGGTATAAGAAAGTGGTCCATTTTCATTGTTTTACAGGTAGCTGTCCAGTTTCCCAGTACATGTATTGAAGAGACTATCTCTCCCCCATTTTATATTTTTGCCTCCTTTGTCATAAATTGACCATCTAAGTGTGGGATTATTTCTGGGTTCTCAACTCTATTCCATTAGTCTGTGTGTCTGTTTTTGTACCAGTATCCTGCTATTTTGGTTATTTTAGTTTTGTGATATAGTTTAAAATCTGGGAGTGTAATGCCTCCAGCTTTGTTCTTCCTTTTCAAGACTGCTTTGGCTGTTCCAGGTCTTCTGTGGTTCCATACAAATTTTTTTTTTAATTTTATTTATTTATTTGACAGAGAGAGACACAGTGAGAGAGGGAACACAAGCAAGAGGGGTGGGAGAGGGAGAAGCAGGCTTCCCACAGAGAAGGGAGCCCGATGTGGGCTCCATCCCAGGACCCTGGGATCATGACCTGAGCCGAAGGCAGACGCTTAATGACTGAGCCACCCAGGTGCTCCGATTCCATACAAATTTTACAATTATTTGTTCTAGTTCTGTGAAAAATACTATTGGTATTCTGATAAGGATTGTATTGAATCTGTAGATTGTTTTGGGTAGTATGAGCATTTTAACATTAATTCTTCCAACCCATTGATATGGTATATCTTTCCATTTATTTGTGTTAAGACCAAATTTAAGGGTAATATACTTTCATTGTAAATTAATGAAATATATAGAAAATAGCAAGAATAATATAAAAATTTCCTATAGGTCTAGCATTTATTAAATATAGTGTAACCGCTTTTTAATATTTATTGCATCTTTTTTCTTTTTTATTAGTATTTGTTAATATGTTTTATTTTATTTTTATTATTTTTATTTTTTTAAGTAAGCTCTATACCCAGTGTGGGGCTTGACATCATGACCCTGAGATCAAGAGTTCTATGCTCCACTGACTGAGCCAGCCGGGTGCCCTTGTTTGTGTGTTTTTAAAGTAAAATTGTGATCTAATAATTTTAATTGCTTTTTTCTTTTCATATATTAGAAACATTTTCTAAATCATCAAATATTATTTTATGGTACAATTTTTATAGCCATTTAATATAGAAAGGGCTTTAAATGTTTATTTGGTCCAGCCAGAGCTTACTGTAATAAATTACTTACAGGTTTTTCCCTCCCTGGGTAGGTTTTAGATACTTGCACAATGAGAATGAACCTAAATTCACCAGCCAGATATCTTTATGATTGGTATGGCAGAACAATTAAAGATATTTCAAAAGGTAAGTGACAAAAATTTTATAACTCTGTAACATTTCAAAAGGTACTTACATATTTTATTTTATGTATTTAAAAGGAAAACAGCTATAATAAAAGTTTAGTTTTAACATGGATAAATATGTCATTCTTATACAAAAGGGAATTATAAAAGGGATTAAGTTTTGAGGAATCTTTATTTTAGCATGTGTTGGTCCATTTGGTCATCTATCACAAAAATACATTGGTTGGGTGACTTGAACAACAATTTATTTCTTATGGATATGAAGTCCAAGTCCAGGATCAAGGCCCTGGCAGATTCATTGTCTGTTGAAGGCCGCTTAACTGATTCATAGATTGCTATATTCTCACTTTGTACTTATTGGTAGTAAGGGCAAGAGTGCCCTCTGGGGTCTCTTGTATAAGGACACTAATTCCATTCAGGAGGGCTCTACCCTTATGACGCAATTACCTCTAAATACCATCACATTAGGTTTCAACATTTGAAATTTGGGGGGACTTAAACATTCAGCCTATAGCACAGCTCAAGTTTAGATTTTAAAAAAAATCATGAGTATTTTAACTTTAGTAAGCCATCACTTAATAAACAAAAGCAACTGATAAATTTTCATAATTTAACAGGCATTTTCTACGGCATACAGCTTTCAGAAGAGAAAACAAATTATACTGCTGTGTTCTCAGATAAAAATTTTTTAATTGTTTTGGTTAACTTCTAGAGGTTTTCAAAAGTTATGGAATGAAAAATTTAAAATTTTAAAAATTTTATTTAAAATTAAAATTTTAAAAATTTTATTGTGTGTCTTTGTCAAAATATGAGACCTCCATCTGTATTTCTAAAAGCACTGATTTGCTAGTCTCTAAAAGCAAAAATACCATGAATTCCATATTGTACTGCTATTAAATTGCTATCAGTAGTAATTGCTACTATTATTTATTTTTTACTTTTTTAAATTTACTTTTTATTGCTTTAGTTGTAATTACTATTTACTAGTGTTACTATTAGTACTACCAAATGTACTACTGTTATGATCCTATCACTTCCTTTAAGTCTTAACTCCATATGCCTGAAGAGGGCCAAAATATTAAGTGGCATACTTAAACTGCAAGGCTAGATCCAGAAAGCTTTGAGGTTTTTTTAGGATATGGCTATACTGAGTATCTGCATTTGTTTCTAATAGCCTTGCTTATACTATATTAAATAAACCTTTACTGACTTTATCATTTTAATACTCCAAGTGCGTACTATTATATTTTGATACTTATTGTTATAACTTAAATTTTTTTCTGCCAGGGATTATATGTATGTTTATGTATTTAGAAAGTAAATCAATTGTTTCTTGGTCATTTTTAATGTTTGTGTTAGATATGATAATTATTTTTCATTTTATTAGTTTTTTTTTAAGATTTTATTTATTTACTTGATAGAGATCACAAGTAGGCAGAGAAGCAGGCAGAGAGAGAGGAGGAAGCAGGCTCCCCGCTGGGCAGAGAGCCCGATGAGGGGCTCCATCCCAGGACCCTGGGATCACGACCCAAGCCAAAGGCAGAGGCTTTAACCCGCTGAGCCACCCAGGTGCCCCCATTTCATTAGTTTTTATCTGAAGATTTCAAAACTTCTGTAGACATACTGAATAACTAGCTCATTACATACCTATAAGACATATGTAACACAGGGAATACTTCCTTATGGTCTTTTTTAAGGGGAGCATACAGAGGGTATCATTATAGAAGATTATTTCTTCTTTCTTGCAGTCCCCCTGATCACACTGGCTAAAATGATCTTTATGATCGACAATATTATATAATTACTCTTAAACTTGCATTGACAAAATAAATAACTAACACATTTTCTTAAGACCCTATCTAAATTTGAATTATTTCCAGCTCACCAGGAATTAAAAAATTATATTTGAATAAACTGTTAGAATTAAAACTATAAGGAACCCTAGTTAAAGGGAAAGATTTATATTTAGAAAGTTGATTTTTTTCCCCTCCCAAATGCGGTATAACAAAATTACTTATAGAAACATAAAAGCTCTGACTCTGAGGTGTGATGCTTCATGGATGCCGGAGGCATTCAGATTCGTGCCTCATGCTTCACGTGTCCCAGAAGTGTGCTATTATCACATTTTAATGCATGCCTTGCCCTGTGTTTTTGCATACTTATAAAAGCTTATGCCAGCTGAAATTAGCCTATGCAACTACTAACATGTGGAAGCATAACAAGTTCACTAGACTTAACATACTCAAAAAGCTAATCCTGTTGGAGGAACTTCCAGTCTATAGCACCCTAGTCACTTAACATTAAATTTTTGCATTTCTTTTTTCTTTGTTTGTTAGTATAATTTGTGCATCAAATGATTGAAGTCCCTAAACTTTTATATTTATGGTCTTCTGAACTTCAGCTTGGAAAAGGTCAAGTGTTATGTGAAAGTTACCTTTTAATTTAAATAATCACTAATACTCTCATTTGATGTGTGACTCTTGTTGTTTGCTTGTTTTACGTCAGATCCAAAAATCATGTCTAATGTTAAGATCATGGCAATTACTTTTCATTTATAAAGACAGATTAGAAGTGTAGTTGTACCAAGGACTAAAAAGTAAAAGATATACAAAATGCTTCTTTTTTAGAATCATATATACTTCGAAGGTTTTCTTCCTGTGCTGTGAGAAATGAGCACAATTGACCTAACACTAAACTTTTTACTTTATCATAAAGTCTAGTGAAACCCTTAAAAACCCATGGGATTTTAAAATCCTTTATGTTTTTAGATTTCCAAACCATAGAAGATTTTAACAAAGAAATTTATATTGTTGTTTGTGGGAAAATTCTTTAATTATGGCTCTTACAAAGATTTATTCTTTCTAGGGTAAAAGAGAACTATCCACACTGTAAAGATGCCATATTCCTATATGTGGTCAACATGCTAGTACAGCATTTCTGCTAGAACATAATGCAAAAAAATGCATTCTGCAGAATCACTCCCATCAAAATTACAAGGCTATGAAAATAATAGTGTTGAGGAAAATCATTCAAAATCTATGCACCTTTAAAACCAGAATACTAACTTAAATAATAATTATTAACTTAGGAGATACTGTAAACAGCCTGGATAGGTATCTTAGAGTATTGCTTCAGAGAATAGTAAAGCTGCACAAAAACGATAGAGGATGAGACAATGCAGATGGAATCAACTGGAGGGCTGAGCCAGGGGGGCTTCCTTTAAGGAAGGCACAGGAGGAAGCAAAACTCCCACAGAGTCCTGCAAGGAATCCCAGTGCTGTAGCCAAGATAAAATCTTTTTTCTTTCCTGGCAAATAATAGAATTCTACTCCTCTGTTGGTCTCCTTTGCCTAGGAAAAAGCACATATTCACCAACCAGACTTCTATACTCTATGGACATCCTTCCCCTATTGAGCTATTTGGTATTATAGAAGCACATAACAGTGGCAGCATACATGTAGCTAGTGTCGTCACATTTGGTAGATTTGTTTAATAACACCCTCATTCCCCCTAATATTTCCTAACTTTTTGTTTTCTTAGCTTCTTTGGCTTAATTACTCCATTATGGTGAACCAGAGAAGTCACTCTCTCTCAAGGACATTAAGTCTCTTAAGACCTATTATTCCAGTAACCAAACCCTGCTCCTGAGTGGATCCTTCTAGGTCCTGGTGGGTAATATGAAATTTACACTAGAAGATTCTGAAATGACTTAGAAAATAATTAAATTGTCTCCAAGGCCATGCTCTGAACACTGAATGTTCATTTCCTATTTCATTTCTCACCCCAAAATTATATGTAGTAGCACTGTCCAAAATAGCTATTTTCTGACACGTTCTTCAGAGATTCTATAATGCAATGAGATCAAATGATGGGATTAACGTATTTCAATCACAAAATTAAAAAAACATACCCTGACCTTGAATGTTAACTCTTGTCAATTATGGAATTTTTGTGAAGAAATTAAAGTCAAAGAATAAAATTCCAAAGAAATGAAAATCCCAAGTTTTTATATTTACACAAGAGTGAATTCCAAAAATCAAATAATCTTACCTCTGTGAGTTAAAATCCAATAAAAGTTCCAACTCCTCAAGTTGAAATTCAAAGAAATTAAAGTCCTTAATTTTTACTCTTCCCTGTGTCAGCCAGATGACTTCTGGATGCCTAGTTTGAACTAGAATTCCTCCAGCAACTACCTTCTGGGCTCCTGCCATGAGTGTCATCCCTTAGGACCTGAGAAGTTGAATTAAGTCAACACCAACTTTCTCATGCACCCTAATTCCAGTTAAACTGAAAGGTGATCATAACATCAGCCTCATACCCAGTACATTCAGAACAGAAGCCAACATCCAATTTCTAATGTGGCCATTCCAAGCAAAATGATGTTCCTAGGGTCCTATGTTTGGCATGATCCAGACTGTTGCCAAACATCTTAATACTCTTTTCCCTCTAAGTTCCATGTTCCTGAATCCCATATTGAACTGAGGCTAAGCCCTCTCTGGTGGCAGAGCATCCATCTTGCCTCAGGAACAATAATTTCAATCCTGGGTCAGAAGGGCTGTTGTCATGACCTCTGGCTATGGAATCATTTAAGCAAAAAAAAAAAAAAAACAACAACCCAACTTTCTGAACACAGCTTCCTCCTCATCTTCCTATCAGTTCCCATTAGAGAATAACTTTGCTCTATGGATTTCTGATTTGAAGTGGCTGTTTATGTTTCTGACCCTCATGGTCTTAGTATTCAGTGAGGACTAGCACAATGTCATTTCCTCCTGTAGACAGGGTCTTTCCTCAGTTTTTGGATGCTCCTGATCTTAACATTTCTGTCCCCTCTTTCTACAGTATTTAGGATTTGTCTCTACTATATTCCAATTCCTTTCAGAAAGGTTCCCTTCTCTAATAGGCACTGGCCGTATTGCTTGCTGCAGTGGACTTCTTTTCTTTTACTTTCCCTTTGCTATTTGTTTCATTCTTGTGTTTTTCTAACATATTCCTATAGATATTTTTCTTGCAGGGTGTCTCATAGTGAGAGATATGAAGTCAATAAGCTCCAAGTTTGTCAATATCATCCTTTGTCCAAACCAGTCCTACCCATTTTCACCTCCCTGAGTTAAATAATCCTACCCAGGATGTATTTTCCCACAGTCTAACATCTAATTTTGATCTGACTCCTTGATCTATTATTGCTGTGCCTGGACCTTCTGTAATATAATTTATCTTCTCTTTGCCTTTTCTTAATCTTAGACCCAGAAATTTGGGGTGTTCCCTAAATACTTTTTTGAGTATTTGATATTAATCTTCCTAGTATTCCCCTTTCCAGTTTATTCTAGATTTCATGAGCACTCTTTGGATAGTTGTCTCATCCTTAAAAGAAATTCTCCAATTGCTCTTTCTATTAATTTATCTGTAACATAAGTGTTACCTCTTCACAGTATTTGTGGATTCTTCCTCCTTTGAGGGATTGCTCTGACTCTACCCTCCAAGATCTTTATTTCTCTAGTTGGTTTCACTAGGTTCCAGTTACTATTTGTGATTTTGTAACAATTACAATATTTCCCCCTTTTATAATAACTTCTTTAAGAGTAGTTAGACTTGGATACCCTCATATCTGGCCTTCAGGATTTTAGTTCCTCTTTTTCATATCTGTTAAAAATGTACATTCTGGGGCACCTGGTTGACTCATGTGATTAAGCATTGAAGTCATGATTTAGGCTGGGGTCGTGGTCTCAAGGTCATGGGATCTAGTCTCATGCATGTCCAAAGTGGAGTCTGCTTGAGATTCTGCTTGAGATTCCATCTGCCCCAACCCCCTCTTGTACTCACTGTCTCTCTCTCAGTTAAATAAATAAAATAAAAATGTGTGTTTAAGTCAGATAGCTACCTTTATTCTAGGAGATCTCTTTCTTCTTCCAGCTAAATAAACCTATCTCCTTTTATTTATTTTCATGCATATACTGCTTTATTCTGATCATAAGATTGAAGCATATTTTAAAGCCATTTTAGGGACACCTGGCTGGCTCAAAAGGTAGATCATGTGACTCTGGATCTCAGGATCATGAGTTTAAGCCCCATGGCATGAAGCCTACTTGAAACCAGTTTACTTTTTCCTCCATTTCTTTAGCAAATCTGTTTCCTAGATGTGTAATACTTTCTTCCAGTTGTTTCTCTAACTTAACTGAAGAAGATGAAGTGTTCTTTTGACAACAAATCTACCACCTTTCTGTAGATGAAACCATAATTTGAGTTTCTGAAATTTAGAACATAAATGTTCATAATTTATCAGAATATATTTTCCCAGGTCAATCAATGACAAGTAAAGCAGTGTCACATCCCCTGCCTTTTTTTTTTTCTAGATCATTATATAATCTACAATTGCATTACTATTTCTATTAGATACATCAGATCATTGACCTAAATTGATCTTAAAGACAACTAAAGCCTCTAAGGTTTTGTTCACAATTTGCTTTTAAGCCACTTCTTCCTTATCCTGTACTTGCACTGCTGATTTTATAGGCATACATTGATTCCTCTGAAATTTCTATTTACCAGATTTTTATTTTAGTAGTAGTAGTAGTTTAGCCTTACAAAATCTTTCAGATATTTAATCTGTCACTCAGATTAACAGTTTCTTCTATCTTTGTTTTCCCTTATAAATTGGCCTGAATACCAATTTTATCACTAAATTATTGATAAAAATATTTTTTTAAAATGTTGACTATGCCATGATTAGGGAGAGAGATCTCTAGAATGTTAATAAAGTTCCTGCCTCAGATTTATAGTAATCTTCCATGGATATGACTGTTCATGTAGCTATGAATCTACAAGCTCATCTATCTCCAACTTAGATTGTATCACTCTAGTAACACTATCTTTAGGAATGATTTTAGGGGGTGACTGTCTGACTCAGTTGGTAGAGCATGTGACTCTTGATCTTGGAGTTCTAAGTTCAAGCTCCATGTTGGGTATAGCGATTACTCAAAAATAAAATCTTAGGGTGCCTGGGTGGCTCAGTCATTAAGTGGCTGCCTTCAGCTTGGATCATGATCCCAAGGTCCTGGGATCGAGCCCTGCCTTGGGCTCCCTGCTTCATGTCAGGCCTGCTTCTTCCTCTTCCACTCCCCCTGCTTGTGTTCTTCTCTCGCTGTGTCTCTCTCTGTAAAATAAATCTTAAAAAAAAAAAACATTTTTAAAGATTTTTTTTATTTACTTGACACACAGAGAGAGATCACAAGTAGGCAGAGAGAGAGAGAGAGAGAGAGAGATAGAGGGAAGCAGGTTCCCTGCCAAGCAGAGGGCCTGATGCAGGGCTTGATTCCAGAACCCTGAGATCACAACCTGAGCTGAAGGCAGAGGCTTAACCCACTGAGCCACCCAGGCACCCCTAAAAAAATCTTTAAAGAATTAAGTGATTTTATCTTATCATAACTTTTCATACTGAACCCATGCTTAAATCTTTATCATGGCCTAAAAGATCTTTATGATTTGGCCCCTACCCAGTTTCTCCTTATTCACTTAGTACTACTGGCTTCTTCATCTCTTCACTCAAGTCACCTTATTTTTTTATTTTTGTTCCTCAAACACTTTACCTTACTTACGGTACCTTACTGTATAATGTTTTCCGTACTTAGATTATCTCTCACCCTAGCCACCTTGCAAGCTATTTCCTACTCATCTTAAAGGTCTTATTTTAAATATTTCTTTTTCTAAAATGCTTTCCTGACATTGCCTTGCTCCTATGCTCCTTTCCTCCCTTGTCTAGGACAGGTATCTCTGTTATACTAATAGCACCCTGTATATGCTAATTGTTTCAATTATAAATCACAAAACTGCACCGGGATTATTTATTTAATATCTATCTGTCCTCTAGATTCTAGCCCCACACGGGGTTTGATCTTACGACTCTTAGATCACCAACAGAGCTGAAGTCAAGAGTCAGATGCTCAATTGACTGAGCTACCCAGGTGTCCCCGTAGATGCTTTTTGATGTGAGTGGGAAATTCAGGTCACTGAGAAGGTATCTAGTCAAATGCTTCCCTCTCTCTTTATGCCCTAAGATTGCCTAGTACTGCTCTTTTTTTTTTTTTTTAAGATTTTATTTATTTATTAGAGAGAGAGAGCACGAGCACAGGCAGACAGAGAGGCAGGCAGAGGCAGAGGGAGAAGCAGGCTCCCTGCCGAGCAAGGAGCCCGATGTGGGACTCGATCCCAGGACGCTGGGATCATGACCTGAGCCCAAGGCAGCCGCTTAACCAACTGAGCCACCCAGGCGTCCCTAGTACTGCTCTTTTATTGCTATCACTACTGCTTCTGTTCTGCTAAATGTGGAATTCTGCAGATAATTTGGGCTTTGTAAGTAAGTGGTATTGCTTTTTTAGCTAAGAGTAAGTCAAGACCCATAAGGGACAACTCTGTGTGTGTGTGTTTGTGTGTGTGTGTGTGTGTGTGTGTATATATATGTGTGTGTTCATCCTGATTCCTTTTATTATTTTCTCCAGGAAAGAAATTTGGGATCCAAGGCAGTATCCACTCATAACTTTCTCTTGCCTTGTTTTGGATGCTAAGTGACATATTTCTCTATCAGTGATTGAGAGAGAGAGAGCACGAATTGGGGGGCAGGAGCAGAGGGAGAAGCAGACTCCCCACCGAACAGAGAGCCTGACATGGGGCTTGATCCCAGGTCCCTGGGATTATGATCTGCACCAAAGGCAGACACTTAACAGACTGAGCCACCCAGGCACTCCACTTCTCTATCATTTTTATTTTCTTTCTTTATTAATTATCTGTAGTAACATATAATGTATTATTTGCCCCATGGGTACAGGTCTGTAAATCGTCAAGCTTACACACTTTACAGCACTCACCATATCACATACCCTCCCTGATGTCCATAACCTAACCACCCTCTCCACAAGTACAAAATCAGAACTTTCTCTGTCATTTTTAAATAGAAACATCAAAGGAGAGCCATCATAAATTCTAAATAGAAGACCTAAACAGGAGGCTGCAGACATTATATGTCCTCCTACCTAGTTGCAGATATACCCATTTATCTGGGAAGAGACATACAGAGTTAGCAGTAGGTCCTTGCTTAAGGATAATAGATGGTAGCTATAGTCTATTGAGATCTATTTCCCATTGGAAGAAATAATAGTGATATGCTGGTGTTAGAGATGTCAAACCCCATGTAAGGAATTTCCCCAAGAGTCTCCCTGTTTACCCCAAGAATCTTCCTCTCTGTTCCTTAAATATTTACTTAATATATGAGTTTATTTACTGTATGAGTTACTCCATATGGGTCCTAGTGATTACTGTTTATTTTTCCAAGAGTTCACAAACCATTCATCTTAAAATCTCTTCCAAAACTTTTTAGGGAATTAAGATCAAACTTATGGGTACAATAATTTCTTTATATTTAAAAAAATATTTTATGTATTTATTAGAGAGAGAGAGAGAACACAAGCAGGGGAGAGGGAAAAAGAGAAGCAGACTCTCTGTTAAGTAGGGAGCCCCACATGGGGCTCAATCCCAGCACTCCAGGATCATGACCTGAACCAAAGGCAGATGCTTAACTGACTGAGCCACCCAAGCAGCCCTGATTTCTTTAAAATTAACTACATTGCCCCTTTCCAATCCTTGGGTCCCAGTCCTATTTACATTTATTTCTCATATTTTATGAAATGCAAAACTCAGACCTCTTGCTGAAGAGAGATGCCAAATGCTGGTGGGTATGAATCTCTCTAGGCTTCTTTGAACTATACAAAAGCAGCCAGTTAAAAGCCCTTTTGTGTAGGAAAGATGTCTCTCAGGAGAAGTCTTCAGATTTCCCTTAACTGCACCCTGTGACTTTGCCTTGGTTCCAAGGTGCCTAATATATGGCCCTCAGTGACTTCCAGTGACCTCAAGGCATCAGAGTTGAGCCATTCTTGTAGGTTGAACAAAAGCAGAAAGTAATCACTGATTTAAATTTCTACTATTGATCTATAGAAAATATTAAGAATTTTTGAAAGCTTGATTTTAAAAAAGAAGGGTTTTTTTGGTGGCAGTTGGAGAACTCTCATTATAATTGGATCACTGTCATCTTTTATTAAATATGTGAATGTCAAATTGTGTGATATGAACATTCACAAAGCAGTCTAATCTGCTCAGAGACACTTTAATATCTGTCAGAAATTCCCTTTTGAAGTCTTTAAAACATAGACTCTCTTTTCTATTCGTGAAGATATGATCATTGCTTCTAGGTTTCGTTGGGCTAAACTTGCTTCAGTATTTATGTAAAGTTTTAGCCAAGTCCTTGCTCTTTTTGTCTTCTCCTGGAGTGTGTCTTTCTTTCTAGCTTCTGCTTTTTATTTCTTATTTTCAGTCTTTGAACCAGAAATATTACTCTTACTTTAATGATGTTCCAATGATCCTAGAGGTTTATTATTAAAAATTTAAGTATAATTACCAATGAAAACAAATAGCTTAATTGTTACTATCTGTTTAATCTTTTTAAAACAAAGCTCTCCATGTAAAAGAGCATGACTCAGTATAGAGAGGTTTTCTTCCCCATAAAGTTTTCAGAAGAGATGGGATAGTAGACAAACTATGTAAAAATGCTAATTATAGAGGATTCTACTTTTGTGAAATAAACATTGAGAAATAAATATCAAAAGGGAACTCTCCATTTTAATTGCTAAACTATTAAGACTTTTTAGTTTATTTTATAGTTTAAAATATAAATTTTTCATATATATAAATTTTTTACAACATATATATATCCTAAATAAAATATTTGAATGTAATATGTTGATCAAGCATTTGCATCTAAGGAGACCCAAACAGCTTTACCCACATTAAATGATACCTAAGGCAGTTTAAATTAGGTTGTGTATGCCAAGTATTATTATTATTCCTGCTTTCAGACTTAAAAAAAAAGAAATTAAGAAAGAAAAAGGAAAAAGAATCAGCTACATTTTTTAAGATTTATATTACTTTTTTACTTTATAATGTAACAGTAGAATTTTGAAACATTTTGGGGTGCCTGGCTGACTCAGTTGGTGGAGCATGAGACTCTTGACCTTGGAGTTGTAAGTTTGAGCCCCACTTTGGGTATAGGGATTACTTAAAAATAAAACCTTAAAAAAAAGGAAACATTTTACAATTAGCTTGCTTTTGATATTACTTATACATATAAGTGCTTTATATATTTGATTTTGTTCCTAAGTTTACAAAGTTTTCTGTTTCATCTTTTCCTACGGGGCCAAAAGTTAAGTGGTGCCTCAGTTAACACCATTTGGATTAAGCTTTTCTCAATAGTAATAAAAATAAAAAATAATAATGCAAAGAAAGTATCAGTTGTTACAGTAAAACAATTATATACTGACATTTCTAAAGGTCTTTACTTCTAGTTTTTGTTGGTTTTATTTATTAAGTTCCATGTGTTGTATTTTCCAAAACTAATTCTAAGATAAGACCTTACATTTTTGTACAGAGCTTTTAAGTTTGAAAAGGCAGGCCATATATATTCAATTACTATGTATTTGATACAGGCCATAAGCACATAAAATAGATTAGATAATGTTAATTCTCAGTATTTAAGTAACCATAGAGTTGTACATGTATCAGTTCAATTATTTTACATTATTATTAAGTACCAAATATTTAAGAGGCCCAAGGAACTGAATTCACAATATACTTTTATTTTCAAAGACACACACACTGTTATTTTTGTTGAGGGGGAAGGCAAGGCACAATAGAATCCCAGCTTATTTCTACTTGTATAAATCAAGTTATTTAAATAAATGAATTGTGTATGCTGACCTGTTCTACCAATGTGCTACTGGGATGTATGAAAAAAAGATGTGCATGGTGGTGGAAGTAGAAAGAGGCATAAAGCGTATTGGAAAACTACCAAATGTCCCCTGCAAATGGGCCCTATTCAGAATCAGTAAGCGTATGATGAGTGAAGTGGTTTTGAATATCGCCTTTAGATTCCATGCTGTTACAAGGCCAGCCCTGAACATGGCAACTCTTATTTCCACACACAGTACCTCTTCACTCTCAATTTAACCCCAAAATCTGATGAACCCATTACTCCATACTTGATTTCATGGAACAAGGAGTAGATATAGTTACAAATGATCAATCACAAGCCGTGAACCAAAGCAGCAAGGCATTAACAATTCACACCATTTCGGTCCACTTGCTCGAGCAGAAGATGTGCCAGCATATTTAATGCACAGCTACTTCGTTCAGTTTAAGAAAAGACATGACTCAGGATGCATTTTCAAAACAGAGGAGACTAAGATTTCCTGCTTTCTAAGCCCCAATGTCAATGTTCACCCACATATCAGCAATTAAAATAACCAGGTGTTCTGCAAAGGTCACAATGTCTAAATTAAATTTTACTCAGGTAAAAACAATATGACCTATGAAATTCTTCCCCCCAATGCATCCCTATTCTGTTTGATCCTATCATACAAATCAATGTCTCTTAGAGCAGTATTATAACACTGTAGACCCCACAGGCAATATGCCGTCAGTTTAATAGGATCACTGAAAAACTAAAGCAGCTGTGAAAGATTGCTCTAAGTATAGCAATCGTGTACTTGTCATTTTGTTCAGTGGAGGAAAAATCCAAATTTGGGTAGGCATCGGTATTTAAGAAAATGACTGCTAAATCTTTTCACATAAGTACCTTAGGGACAGTAACATTTGACATATAGCACATAAACAAAAGTACACAGCAGCTGTTAGTTTAGTTTTGTTTGAATAAAAATATACTGATATAAATCAAGCAACACTGGAGACAGTATGCTTTACATCATTCAATCTTCCCAGCAGACTATGCTTTTGAGTGGCATCTGCTGGTTGTTTAGGGACCGGGAGCTTTCCAACTATAACCTAAAGCTGGATAAAGAGCATTAAGACACACACATACCTTGGCACTAACTCATACTCCCTCCAGGCATACTTCCTGGATGGGAAGTAGTCAAATCTTAGTACCTTTAAAGAGCTCACTTTGTTTCCTCCAAAAAAGACTTTTTAGATAAACTTTGTTTTAAAAAAATAAATTCTAGCTGAATGGGAGAATTTCCAAATGCTGTCTTACTAAACAATAACTGAGTATTTTTGAGACTGAGATCTGAAACTTGCTGCCAGAGGACATATAGAAGTTTCTTTATAAGTAATTATGTTCTGGACAGTGCTCTTTTTTCCCATAGTTTCATGTACTCAGACTGAAATGTGAAGATTACTGTATTATGTAAATTACGATTCAGGATATTTAATTGGCATGAATTTTAATTTTTAATTCACAGTAGGTTATTAAAGCCTTTGATTATTTCCAGTGCTTTTTGAAAACATATTAATTAAAAAATCCTCTTTTTAGCTTCCCATAGCAGATTCAAATGAGTAAGCAAAGTATCTCTTTTAATGTAAGATGTTACTTTTGGAAAGAGGCTTATATTCTCTAGGTATAGAATGTGACAGACACTCCAGTCTATTTCTATGTGGTAAGTTCCATTAGCTTTGTGGTTTCTTTTTAGGGAGATATTTGCCTCCTTGTCAAAAATTCTTGTACTGCTCCCATCATGAATCCAAATAAGTTCAAACTTCTTATTAGTAATGAAGTGCTTGAAGGCTGAACAGCTTCCTTTTTTATGAATAGCTTTTGAACTCATTGTGTTTGGTGTTCTTAGAGGGTATCATTTTTAGTATTTACACTAGCTATTTTGACCTTAACCGAGTATTTTTGCTTTGTTACATAGGTTTTATTGTGTGCTTTTTCCTATAGTAGCATGATTTATGACAGGGTAGGATAGAGCACATGAGGCTTTTCCAAGACTTTTTAAGTACCCACCTCTGGCCTTCTGGCTTGTTAATGCTTTATTGCCAAAATGTATCATTTTCTTTTATAATTTCCTTCTTAGTCTTTAATATCATTTTATAAGGAGAATTAAGACAAAACAGTTGTACATATTCTAAATGTGCTTCAAAATTCTAGCCTTTTAATAATTTTTAAATTTTGATCAAATTTTCATTTGGTCACAGAAAGTTACAGATTCTAAGTGATTGTGCATAGTCTTTGTGCATAAGTTGAACTCATGGTCTTAAAATTTGCCTAAAAGACTGCAGCTTATCCAAAGTACTTTTAATTTGTCTGGTAGACATTTACTGAGCACTGCTTTTACCAAACCAAAACCACTATGGTCTCAAAACACTAAAGCATTTGTGATTTACTGGAGGATGGAAATGGGCGTGGAAAAGATAAGAATGAATTCAAATCAGTAAAGGGGAAATAAAATTACAAACAGTGCTCTGGGAAGCATAGAAGAGGGAACAGTTCCATTCTGTCTGAGTAACATAGGATATTTTGCTACAGAACATAACATTTGATACAAACCTTGAAGGACAAGAATATATTCACAGGTGGAAAAAAGGAGGAACAAATGCAAGGGAAATGGAGCAGCATGAGTGAGAAAAGTATCTATTGATAGTTATGAAATTGATATAGCTACTACTTTCAATCATAAGATCTGTTTACCCATGATGCTCAATACTACCTCTACCAGGGAAATTACTCCTTTCAGTTAAATGATCTATTTACTCAGCATCCTCAGTCTTAAGTCCAAATGCACTGAAACTATTGGATTCATTTTAAGTTACCCTGTAGTCATAACTTGAGAATAAACAAAATGGATAAAAAGCTATTCTCCAGTGGTGATAATGATCCTAATGAAATGATCACATTTGACTGATCTCTGCATATTGATAAATTTAATGAATGAGTAATTTCCAAACCACTTATCTAATAAAAATGTTGAGCCCTTATTTAATGAAAATACTGAAATTACAGAAAAGCAAAGCTCTGGTTACTATTATGTAAATAAGAGCAAATAGGTAGAACACCTGTAATAAAGGCCTCAAACTTCAGAAGAAATGCTGTGTGTGCCAATGCACACCGATATTAAAGGAATATAAAATTATAGGAGCCAGCTAATCTTACTGAGTGAGGCAATATCTCTGAGTAGCAGTTTAAAGGAGAAACTGTGGTTTATCCACGAAATAATACCCTGGTGTTCATTCACTGGGAAAGACATTTTTTTCTTTGAGTGACTCTCATGGGCCTTGTTAGCTCATAGCAACATCTAGGTTTATGATCTTTCCAAAGTTGAAAAGTGCCTATTGTCCTTTCTAAATAATTGCCTTTGTTTTTTGTACATCTTTATGCAATAATCTTTAATGCACTTAGCTTCAGAAACAGAGTAAAAAAGAACTCTACATAAAAGAAAAAAGTTCGTTAAGAACACTTATGAATTGTCTTTGGTGTAGAATATTACAAATATACACTAAAATGCTTAAAAAGTAATTCATATGTTAAAAATCTATGGTTGGGGTTGAAAAGTCAATTGACTTATTTTTAACCAATTATTCTATTATATTTCAAAACTGTCATTTTAAGTCAATCCTTTTTATGGAGAGTTCTCTAATTGTAACTGATTAATAAATTTTATTTTTTTAAATATGTTAGACTTATTTATACTTCCTTTCGAAGTATTTAGGGCGTATCATTTTCTTATGTTTTCTGTACCTTCCTAGTTAGTGGAAACATTGTTTGTTCTTGGAGTGTGCTTTGTCTTCCTTTTCAAGAAGATCATCAAAGTTACTAGTTTGCAGCTCCCAAAAAGAAAAGAGCCTTCTAATCCCTGATTCAGAGGCTAACCTTTATTAGCGCTCTTGTGGTTATAATGAGGACCCCGCTTCCAGCAGGGAGATTCTAGAATACTGAACAGATTATTCAACAAGTTCAGAGCAGATTCTGAGGTCCCTTATAAAACCTGCTTGTGAATACTGCTTTCTTTGCTTTGCTATTTCTGGTTTCCATAGTATTCCTAATTACATAAATCATGTGGAGCATGGGAGCTATTTTCCATCCTATATCAGTTCTGACACTGCTTGCATTTTGATATAATTTATATTTTTTCCTAAGCTATATATATATATATTTTTTTCTTAAATTCTTATTTAAGGGGACATAAACTCTGCAAAAAGTAGAGATTAGAAGATCTATGAAATCATACCTTGGAATTCCTTGGGCTGAAAAAAGAATTTGAAAGTTACTTTGTGGCAAGCATGGATGAATAAGGTTATAAAACTAGAGAATCTGAGAATGTGTTCTCAGGTTTAAATTCAGGATTAAATCTAGGATGTAGATCATTCAAGTTTATTACCCACTTCCCAGTTTACTTAAAATTATTTCAACTTAATAGCTATTTATGTAATGCCTTTCCATGTTCAAAAATTGTAATAGGTTCAATGAGTGTACCAAATTAAAAGTTTACAAATTAAAACCCAATACATAGTAATATAGGAATGGTATAGCAGTTAACTAAAAGCACTGATGATTCTTAAGCTAGTTTTCTTTAGGAAAAATTAAAATCAAGATTGATTTGTACCATACATTTTTTTAAAGATTGAAGAGTTATAATTCTAAAAATAAGTTTCTTTTTCTTTTTCTTTCTTTTATAGTATATGTGATCTTATATTTTAAAAAAGTTTTGTGGTATTTGTTATGATAAAGCTTAATAGAAGTAATTGCTCTACTATAAACATGGTTTTGTTATGAGAATTTTAGGAATTAATTTCTGAGGCTGGATGAATGAATTTCATGCACACATCTAAAGATGTCTAAGTAGTCATTGGTCATAATTTTCTTTTAACTTTATAGTAGTTTTAGAGACGCTTAAGTTCTATTTCTAATGTTCTCCTTAGTGTTGGATATATTAGAAAGAATGTAAATTGTGCTATGGTAGAGAGTTACAGAACTTAGTGCCATAAAATGCATAACTTTTTTACTAGGAGCAAAATTCAGCAGAATACTAGTAGCAAAGGCCATTTGCATAACTCAGCCGCTCAGCAGCTCAGCTGAACCTAATTGTAATTCAATTTCCAGATTGCTATGCTAGGCCTTTCTGCATAAAATATGCCACATATAACATAACCAATGGCATGGAGCTAGGAGCTAGTTTCTTTGCTGTTGATCTACTTCATTTCTCTTCTATTAGAAATATGTATCAGAATCAGGTAGCCAAGCCATATAGTTATTTTGTATGTTTATATTGTGTCACATGTGTATACTTAAGACCAAGTTAAAAAATGATATCCTTTCATTTTTCTGGGTTCCCAAATGTGCCTAAGATTTCTTTTTATTTTTCATTTCTGGCATTTCAGAGGGAAATTAAATCTTAAAAAATATTAGCTAGCTGCCATGTTATTTGACTATTTTACACTAGAAAGACTTTATAAGCTAATCGTGTGAAAAAGCGTATAAACATGTCTGTCAAGTCCAGTATAGATGTTGCAATACAGGCCAACAAGTAAATATCTTCTAAATGTTTACAAAACGGGTACTGAAAATAACATTCGTAAATCTTTAACTAGCTTATATCTCAGAAACTTAAAAAGGTACCATAAAATGCTTGCTCAAGATTCCCTTTATTTTTAAACAGCGTTGCCACCCTGTTTTTATGGGTTATTTAAGCAATGACAGTGAAAAGACTTGAGTAGGATGGCTTATAAAGGTGTGGATTATATTTTATGAATAATTTCCAGATGTGATGTTTTAGATATATAGATTCCTCTATGGGAAGCTATATACAGAAACAACATGGATCTTACAATTTTATCAGGACAATGCAAGTAGATTTCAGCAAGGTTGGTTCCAACTCATCTGTGATAAATGAGAAGATAAGGCAATCAGTGCACACCATGACACTCTGTGCAGCTAGTTAGGCACACTTCAGAACTATTCAGGTGTGCTCACAAAGCTTATGAGTCTTGCATGGGGGGTATCTCAATATAAATACATCCTTCATGGTGGCCACTAGTAATGCAGGAATTGCCTCTGTAAGACTTAACCCAGGTCAGATATAAATAATAGATGTTAAGAGTTAGTTCTGGTATTGGGGCTGTGTTCCAGGCAGTGCATTTTCAGTTGGGTCAAAAGAATTTATTTTCCCTTATTTTCTTGCATAGTTCCTTTGCTTGAAAAATGCCTGCAAAATTCCATCACACCTTTGCGGGGACCAGTTTGGGTCTCTAAGGGAGAAGGTTTCAGCCCCTCAGGAGCTAAGATGTACATCCAAGGAGTTCTTTTGGCCTTGTACCAACGACTAAAGTCTGCAAAAAAATATTATACACAGGTGAGTCATCCCTCTTTAAAAATTGCTTTATTATGTGTTTTAAAATGTACTTGATTGTATAGAGGTGATGATTGGCATTGTGTCATAAAAAAAAAACTGTGACATGTATTTTGTGAACTCAGTGCCCGTTAGGGAGCCAAAATGCTTTTTCTATAATCTCAAAGCCAGCAATAATGGGGCTAATTGTATCTGTCTTTTGGTATGGGATGTCATATGTCTCATCTTTTCTTGCTGCATACTGTGCAAAGCGAAGGCAACTCCTTATGTGGAATTTCTATAGACAGTTACTTTAACCAAGAAAATGAATAGCTCCTAAATCATTTGAAGGTTTAAATGCTCAGTCATTTTTTCTTTTTTAGTATGAAATCAGAATTGCTATTGTAGAAAGTGGGCTAAAATGTAAACCAGTCACATTCTGGGAAATGAAATTGTAAATTAACTTCTTGTCAACTAACTCACTTCATTTATGCTTATTTAACTTGTATGTTTAGAAAGTAATCAGGTTAAGCTTAATTGTGTCTTTTAATTTTTAAGTATCCTTTCCATAACTGTGAGTTGTGTGTGTGTGTAAAGATTTTGATATTTTTATAAGGACATATAGGGACTTTGATTTATCTTAAAGTGGAACTAAAATTGCAAAGCAGAATGATTGATGGCCATTTATAAAATAAAAACAGAGTTGCCACAAATTTAGAATCCCTTTTGCACTTGGTCTTAAGAAGTTAAGCATATATTTTACCATGTTAAATAAAATCTAGGTGTTACATTTCTAACTATGAGGTTCCAATTTAGGACAGGGCTCATTATTTCAGGCCACAGGCCACTGAAAAATGAGTATTTTGAAAACACCACGCTATTATTCTCTGTATGCTGGGGGAGGGGAGAGAAGAATGGGATGTGGTCTCAGTGTTCACACAGCACCTCCTGCTGTCTTTTTGGAAAAGGACAATTTGTATTGACGAGAAGAAATTCTTGAACTAAGGTATCCAGAACTAGCAAGAAATATCTTCCCATGAGAAACTTTTATTCTCAAAATGTGATTATTTCCTTAGTTAATTAATCTCGGTGGATCCAGAAGTGGGATTAATAATTATCGTAGATAAGGCTACTTAAAATAACACATATGAAAAATAAAAATTCAGACTTATTTTTAAATTTTTTATTAAGCCAGTATCATATATAAAAACTGGTACAAATATTATACCATTTATTATTATTTTGGTCAAATTATTCAAATTGAAATATTAGTTTTTAAGATACAAGGATAATATAAGGTAGATTATGACCAATTTAATTATAATCATTTATTTGGTATTAAATGGTTTGATTCTACTTATTAGTTTAAAATTTTTTGATGCTTAAAAAAGAGATGATTCTCCAGTACAAGAAAAGCACTGTTTAAATCAAATCTTTAAAAACATTTTCTAAGTTTTATTAAAAGTAAGGATGTTAGAGATAAGAAACTGCTCAGAAAGTAATTATGGCTTGTTTTTTATTCCATTGTCCTAAACATGTAAAATTGAAATAGATACATACAGTTGAACTAGATTGAAAAGAGTTCTGTATATGGTGAAAAAAGAAAGTATTTCAGGAGTTACTTACTGCTTTGATTTTAAAGGTTTCTTTAGGACTCAAAATTGATGAAAAGTACATTTGAACAAAATATGAACAAAAATTAACATTTTTAGCATCTTTCAAGTTGTCTATATCATCCACACTATGCCAGATTTGGGAATGTTTAAAAACCTAGGCTTTGTGCCATTCCTAACTAAACATTTTACTTTTGCTAAGTCATAATAACTTAAATATTTGCACTCAACAGTTTTAATATGATTTTTGTTTAGGTTTATTTTAAAATATAAACACGAAGAAAAAGAAACAGAAATTTACCTGTTATGCATTTCCTTGCAAATTTCTATTTCTTTTAGATATGCTCAATTCTATGTATTCTTGAATCTCTTTTGTATTGTTATATCATGATTTCATTTAAAATTATTTGCAATGTTTAGAAAAGTCACTGTAGCTGTGCCATTGTCAGGTCATCAGTAGTTAAGTGTTAAGCCTGGCAATTATTTTAACATGAGTAGGACTTCTTAGCAAATATCCTTCTTAGCACTAATGAACTTTATTTGAGCTGCACTTACTTCATTTGACCTTAGAGATAGCCTTTTCTATTCAGTTTTATATAAGATCATGTTGAGGAATTAGGTAAAATGGAGATGGGTAATGATTCCTATTTCCTTAACAAATCTAAGCTTATAAATAATAGAATTAGAGGAACTCTTGATATTATTTCCATTGATTTCACTTCTGACATTATATATAAAAACACTAATATTGTTTTGCTGGGATTCTGTCAAAGGAAATTTATTTAAATCTTTAAATGGATGTCTTGGGATTCCCAAAGGGCATTTCTTTTAAATAAACTGATAAAATACCACTAAAAGGAAAGTCAGAACTACTGGTTTTATGTTTATAGACTTATTCATTTTTCAATTTCTTACTCTAACTTGGCTATTATAGCATGCAACCGAATTAAGCCCACTACATTAGTGTGGTCTTAAATGTATACTGATTCATGTATATAAAATGAGATATTATATTTAGGACAGCATAAAGTTACTTAGTCTTACATTTATCACATTTATTTCCTTAAAAGTGAAACATCTTAGAAATTGCTCAGAGCTAAGCAGAATCTATTTAATTGGTAATCTTTGAAGTAGCATAAATGCATTCCTATGAAATGCAGTTAACACTTTCAGCGACAGGGCCTGTTCCATCTCATTAGCATTCTTGTTAAGTAGTGGTGCTGTTGGTGGGGGTGTTGAAGTAGGAATGCCATTGTGTCGAGTTCCAGTGTTTGGGGACAAACACTGCTGTGGAAGGAACGTGTGAAAAGGCCACAGTCCTGTCAGTGAATGAGGAAGGCTGTGCTTTCTGTGTGCTTCAAGCAGGGAAGCTGTCATTCATAGGCCTAACATGGCTAAACAGAGGCCAAAACACAAGCCTGCACTACCTTTTAAAATGATATTAGTGATTTTTAAACATGATCGTCTTTATTTATGATCCTACATACAGCTTTTCGTTGCTGTCAGTAAACAAAATATATGCCAGTCTCTTCAGAAACACTGTAGAGATACATAAAAGTCCATGGAACTGTGCCAGGAGGCTATATAAATAATGATTTGGAATGACTGATCTTAAGTACAAACGTGATCTTTAGGAAACATTCATTGCTGGAAATGTCTTCTCAATTTTGATACTTTGAATTTTTTTTCCTTCAGCCAACAAAATTCCTGTATACATTTAAATAATGAGTGCATTGCAATCTTCTTTTAAAATAGGTTCTAAAAGAGCTCATAAACATACAGCTTTAATCATTTAAAGTGGTTCACAGGATGGTTTAACAGTTGTTATTGATTGCATAGCCATTTTTGAAATTCAAAGAGAAACAAAGGAGATGAGTATCTAAGTGTAATATCTAAACAACCACCATCTTAATTATGAAGAATATCATGGTCTTTGTGAAATTTAAGATATGAAAAATTGGAAGGAAATTTTTTATTTTATTCCTAATTTTCAGCACTTTGGAAAGAAACAATCAACTTCGAAATTTAATTTTAGCTTGTTGATTACTTAAAAACAAGAAATAAGAAAAATACACCCAAATATGTCTTGAACTCTTGGAGCATTTTCTAAACTTAAAAAAAAAATCCAACCTGACAATTTCTACTTATGTCTGAAGCTGCAGGGAAGTGTTTTATTTCTGTAATTTTAATTTCAAAATATGTACTTGGGCTATTTGTAATAGACCCTTACTTAATGAAGTTTGTTGAAAACTATAATTTTCTGCCTGAGTGATTCAAGTTTTTTTGGTATATAGTCCTTTTTATTTATTAATTTAAGTAAGATACTTTTAAAATGCTATTATAATCTACTTCTAAATGTTCTATATTTGATGTGCTGGGTTTAATAATCTCAGATACTAAATCTCTATTTCAAAAATTAGGTTTCACTTTTTAAACTAGAGTTGTACTATAACTTTATTGTACTATAACTTCATGTAATTAGATGAGGAAATGGACTTCCAACTTCAGCATGTATTGGTTTTGCGGTTTAAAACTGAAATGTATTTATTACATTGAGCTAATCTTTAGGTAAGCTCTAGGTTTTAAAAATTTTTTCTAAGTTAATGTTGGTTCACTTTATCCATGCTCTTAATAAGTTTGATACTTAGATATCAAACCAATAATAATAACAATAATAATAATAATATAGTTTTACTCAGAAAAGATTCGGTTCAAAGTATGCTTGAATTACATTAAGTGCTAACAGAATATGTCAGTTGCAAAAAGTATTCTTAAAGGAATGTTAATATTTTAATTTTCCATAAAAGAAGTATTGGAAATTTATTTTTTATATCTTATATCCTAGGTCAAATCATTTATTGGTCTTAACGTGACTGAAGAAGTAACTATTTCTATTTCATTTTTTATATATACTTTATTTTTGATATGCCAGCTACTTTTCCTCCCCACTTTATTGAGATATAATTGACATATAACATTATGTATGTTTAAGGTGTATAACATGATGCTTGGATACACTTAAATATTATAAAATGATTACCATAGTAGGGTTAGTTATTACCTCTACCATCTCACATAATTGTCATTTCTCTTTTGTGGTGAGAACATTGAAGTTCTATTCTCTTAACAAATTTCAGGTATGTAACATAGTATTGTTAACTGTACTCACTTTCTGTACATTAGATCCCCAGATATAGGTACTTTGAAAAATTGGGCTACTTCCTTGATTTAACCTTTATGGGGCAATACCCAAAACAGTTCAGTTTTGAACTTCCTGATGTCTTTTGAAAGCTTGGAACAAAATTTATAATATATAAATATAACTTACTATTAAACACATTAAAAGTATGTTGCAGATATTTCAAGTAGTTTGAAAACTACTTCTGAAGGTTCTGATAGGTAATGTTTTAGAATTTTATGTTGCTTGTAGATTTGAATGATGGATGATTTTTTTCTTTCCCTGAAACCAAGCTGCATTCTAGTTACTTGAAGTATTTTAAGAACCTTAAACTTGTGTCTTTTTCTAAGTGTCATGCTTTGAGCAGGCCTAACATCAGTTAAATGAAGTGAAAATTGCATTCTTGTCTTGATAGAGATGAAAATGGATTTCTGGTCATGAAATAGATGTAGTTGTCACTTTTTAAAAAAGGTGTCAGCAGTTTGCTTCAGTGAGTAAGGTGCCAATTCAGTATGGCAGTAAACTTGTGATCTGAGCAATCAATAAAATGCTTCAATAACTTCTGCTTCATTACACTTATAATAAGAGGCTATAGATCCATGGCACATAAAATGTTGATAAAGAGGATATGTGGGGACTGACTGTGACAATTTTCTTGAAAGTACAGTAAGTGCAATATTGCCATCTAGAGTTTGTGCATAGGTAATTATTACAGAGAGAGACAAAACCACGATGGGATAAAACAGGAGATGGTATTGAAATACTGTTTATTTTCCATCATTTCTCCATGACACATTTATTGTCATGGAACATTTCATTTGACTTGTCATAAAGCTGTTTAGGTCAGGAGAAAAATTTTCCAATCTGTATGTTTCTCTAATTCTCTTAGAATTATACTACCAAATGTCAAATATGTATCTCTGGCTCAAATTTGAACTTTCTACCATGAAAACTATTTATTAAATAACTCGCTTTTGAAAAAATAATTATACTTAGAGGTTTTCCTTTTTTCTGGTAATTCAGTTATATAAAAACAGAACTTTATTGACATCTCATTTGGGTACCTTTCAATTCAAAATATTATCTTTATTAATATTAAATACCCCTTTAAGAAATAAGAGCCAAGTAAGAGCTTTTACTTAAAAAATGGTATTTTGAAATGGTTATATAGGGAGATAGACTTTCCTGCTTATATGATTATGAACATTTTAATGAAGAGTAAGTTCCATTTGGAGATTGAAAATATGTCTTCATCTTTAAATCACTAAAACACTTTAATCACCTAAAAACACTTCAAAAAGTATGTTATCACTTTTTTTATTAATTAAAAGATTTTTTAAACTTTTTTACTATTTTTAATGAATTAATATGGAAAATACCTTTCAAACTAAGCATTATTGAGCTTTTTCTCCCTCTGAACTTGTGAGTGAAAATGCAAATTGCAAAATAGAAAATTTAAAAAAATCTGCATTTACTGCATTTCTTAACATAAAGTAAACTTAATATGGATATAGATGAGTTACTAAAGAAAGTTGAATAATCTGGAAAGGTTATTACCTTTATTCTTCCATCTAGGTATTTTTCAATTTGTATAGATAGCTTTTATAAGCTTATAGACCTCAGCCTTCAGATTTTCCTGAGAATGATTTCCTCAGAACGATAATTTGGCATTAATGTAATAATGCATTTTCCCCTAATGTCACACTGGTTAGGTACTTTTTGTTCTCACACACCTATGTGTGAATTATTTCTATAATTTTAAAAAATGGAAATGATTCAACATTATTTTCCTTTTTGGATCTCAGTTTTATTTTTAAACATCCTAGTATTATATTTTCTTTACTTATATTTAATTTAAGATGAGAGGCTCTTATTTTGAAATTTTTAATCATACTGAGTGGAAAATGTTGCATTTTAAAACCTCCAAAGAAGTATAAAATTGTTCTGGTAAAGTAAGTGAAAGTAGGCCTGACAAATTTTCTTTAAATTACTCAACCACCTACAGGTATTATTGCCTATGACTCTTTTGAAATGAGAATAAATTTTATAGAGTTACAGCAGCAAAGTGAAAGAGTGTGTTTGATAGATTCCCTGAACAGTTTCAACACCCACAGGTATTATTTGTAAGAAAACAATCATGCCGAGTCTTCAGCTGGTTAGAGAGGGCACAGCATTCTATCTTCACCTGACATCCTATCTGTTCCGTCAACATCCTGGGCCCCCTGCCTGCTGCTCCCTCCTCCCAGAACAATAACGCTCACTGAGATGTTTGTGTGAATGGACAAGAATATGAAATTTTCTTTTTCCCTTGGAGAACTAAAGCAGTATTGAAGGCATATTCCTAGGGGGAGGAAAACCAACTGTCTTGAGGATTGACTAGTATTTTCTACTTTCTATTCAAATTGATCAGTGTTGTCAGTGATTGTTAGTTAAGATCTTTGGTTATTAAGTCTGACTACTGATTGATGAAAGGGAGATTCTTAGAGTAAATGTTTTAGAAATCGTTGGCTTGCTTTATTTTATTAAGAGGCATATAATAGTTTCCTCTCACCTGTTGTTGTTAATAGCATTAGCTTGAATAAATGTTAAATGAAACAATAAATTGCTGATTTTTAAATATTATAACTCATTATTTGCTAATATTTTATATATGTAACAAAGATGCAAAGAATTATAACATTAATTTATCACTGTCTTCAAATTTTTTCCAAGTAATTATGTCAGAAAATCAATTTTACATAATTTCCAAAAAACAATCAGCATCCGGTTACATTTTTAAAAGATTTCAAGTTCCTAAATAAAGTGAATTACAGACGTGGATAAGGGATACACAAAGAATCTACTTATTAACACTTTCTATTCACTGGGAAGTAATTACCGAATGTTTCAGAAAAGAGAATGATGGCGTACGTAAAAGGTACTGGAAAGATCCTAGTCTTCAGCCTTGGCAAGCCACAAGTGACTTATATCTTCTAGAGCTGTACTGCCCAATACACTGTTAAAATCCCTTGTGGTTCTTAAATTTAAATTAATTATAATTAAATAAAATAAAAGAACTTAATTCCTCCATCTCACTATCCACATTTCAGGTGCTCAATAGCCACATCATCATCGAAAATTCTATTGGATATTGCTGTTCTAATAGAAAGAAATTTAGTCTGGATACCCTAATTATACTTTTGGCATTTAATTTTACATTCAGTGATTAACAAAATAAAAAGTCTCTTTTAGCATCTGGGTTTAAATTGGTGTTGGGTAGATAAGGTACTCTGGTCTTCATAAAACAAAATTTTATGTGTGTGTATATACATACATATATATACAAAATATATATATTTATATATGTGTATAATATATATATGCTACATATATATATATATATATCCACATAAGTCACATAAGTCCTAAGTCATAAGTGACAGAAGTCACAACCTATTGGCCATCTAACCACCAGAGGGATACCTATAGGACTTTCAGTGTATATCAGGATCCCTATAAATAAACTATATGAATGGTGTCTTTAGGGACCATGATTGTGGTAGTCACTGAATTAACCTTACCTTGTTTGGTGAAAAAAAGATCTCCCCACTCTGTGAAAAAAAGATTAGAGGGACAAAGAAGACGGACTCAAATGGAAGTGTTGAATAGTCCTTTATGTGTCGATCCATCTGTGCATTAACCAGGGTTGATGATACAGCAGAACCATCCAAGACCTTGCCCTTGGAAAGTTTCCATTCTTGTTATGTACATAGAACATAGGCACATGAAACTCTTAGGAAACATGCTTATCAATATGTACTTAAGTACTAAAAATATTTATGAGGTATAGGTTCTATGTTGTAGGGGAACTTAAATAAAAAAGATTATTAAAAATAGAATGAAAGCATTTTAAGGTTGAAGTGAAATTTAGAGGCGATCTAATCTAGTCCTCTCAATTTACAGATAATGAGAGTAACAACAAGAATAATAATTACCTAATTGTGGTGTTATGAGGATTAAATAGTTACTGTACATGAAACTCTTAACATAGTACCTGAGACATAGTAAGTGGTTAGTAGGTGGTAGCTATCATCATCATCTTTGTTATTAATTTTTTTCAAATTTATTGAAGTATAGCTGATAAAATTGTAAGATATTTAAAGTGTACATCATGATGATTTGACAGAAGTTTATACTGTAAGATGATTCCTACCATTTACATAATTAACACATATATCACCTCATATATTTATATATTTTTTTGATGAGAACATTTAAGTTCTATTCTTTTAGCAAAAGTTCAATGATATGATACAGTGTTACCAACCATAATCATGTCATACCTTAGATCCTTGGACTTCATTCATCTTATAGCTGAAAGTTTGTACTCTCTTACCAATCTCTTCCTATTTTCCACACTTGCAGTCCCTAGGAACCACTTTTTCACTGTTTCTATGAGTTTGACATTTTTTTGATTCCACATATAAGTGGTACCTTTATTATTAATACTATAGATAAGTCAGTTGAGATACTTGTCTAAGATGAGACAGCAAGGCGGGGTTATAAAAGGACTGAGCTCGTCTTTGCTGTAGGAGTAGGCAAGGTGTGCTTTATTAACTGAAGTATGGGGAGCGCTTTTAAAAGAGAGATTCATATAGGCCACGGTATGAAGTTAGGAGTGAGTAAGACTTATTTTCAAACAAGTTATACTTAATACAAAAAAGGTTATTGGTGATCTTTGCAAGATGATGAAACAGAGTGAACAGGGTTAAGGAAAGAATTGATGCTGCTGAGGAAATAAGGGCAGTTTCGGTTTTGGTGAGACACCTCATAGGTTGAGAGTGTCTCTTTTTTTTTTTTTTTTTGAGGTTTACAGTACGATAATGAAGAAATGTCAAAAGAGGATTTAAAAACCACTGGATATATTTTATATGAATACACTTAAGATTAACTCTGTATAACCCCCTATGACATGTGTTCTATTTTTTATGATAATTACAAAATTTATAAAAATATTAATTCATAACCCATATAGGGCACATGGTCTGGTAATGGGACAAAAGTTTTACGACTGTCTTTTTTGGTCAGTTCTGTCACTGTATTGTTTTGGCTATATGTATAACTTTACTTGGGGGTAAGGAAAATGGCTAACTTTGTGGCCCATTTTTGAATGTGAGACTGAGGCTAATGGCTTTCTTCAAACTCAGAACTGGAGCATCCGAGATCCTGAAGTTGTTGAGGAGTATGGATAGGGAATGAAAGTCACAGAATTTGAAAAACATATGTTAGAGTTTACTCTAAGAAAGAGATACATGTTTCAAGTAAGCAAATTTACACAAACACTATACAAGATATGTAAAGAAGTATTTTTTAAATTTTGTCTAAATCTGATTTGTCTTTTCACAGAAGGTGCCATTCATAGTACTAGGGAAAGTAAAAACGAAATTTGATTAAGGCCAAGTAATTTAACTAATCTTTTAGGTAACACAGCATTTTGGATAAAGAAGCTTAGAGGCTCATATTTCTGCCCTCTGTGTTTCCTCTAAGAAGGCATCTGGATTTATAGGGAGAAGAGGAGGTTAAGTCAACTGGAGTTGTTCCTCTGCAGATACACAAAGAGCAAGAGGAGAAGTTTTTTGGTTTTGCTTTTTGTTTTTTAAGATTTTATTTATGTATTTGAGAGAGAGTGAGAGAAGCGGGGAGAGGTGGAGGTTGAAGGAGAAGCAGACCCCCTGCTGAGCAGAGAGCCTGCCATGGAGCTCAAGCCAAAGGCAGATGCTTCACTAACTGCGCCATCCAGGCGCCCCAAGACAAGTAGTTTTAAGGAATAAATGGCTAGATTCTCAACTTCCAAGTGTACTTTTTACTAAAATTATTCTGTCTGGGAATGTGCCTGCAGTGGAGGTATATGCTGCTTCTCGTTTCCCATCTTCTATTCTTCTTAGGCAAAGCATATGGCTCCCTCATCTCAAATCTATTGCAGTGCTTCCCCCTAGAGTAAAAAAAAAAAAACCTGTAGGACATCAGACAAAGGGACACTTTGAAATATTGGTGCCATGAACTTCTTGCAGGACCTCCGAACCTTTCCTTCTTGTTTTTTAGGTGTTTCTGTTAAGGAAGAGATAGGATAGAAATATGAAGCTGAGGAGAAAAGGGCACATGTAAACTTTTCCATATATTTTGAAAATGGATGATGGTTGATATAAAATTGTACTGATACTTAATCTTACTGGATAGATTTAAAAGTAAAATGTAACATTTTTAATTTTGTAATGCCCATATTTATAATATGCCGGAAAAGACATCCTTTGCAACTGTTTTTAAGCTAGCAATAAAATATTTCCAATGGCATCTTAGAATGTTAGTAGACGTTTCTAAGTGAGGGTTACATAGTTATCTGAACATTTTCAGATACTACGCGAGTGAAATATTTTGGAGTCTTCATGGTTCCAGGAAGACAGAGTAGTTTGAACCTTGTAGTCTCCAACTGCTGAGGTGTCACTGGTCTTGTTGCTGAGATTCGCAGCTGATGCAATTCCTGATCTGCTTTCTGCTTGGTCAGGAGCGCTCCCTGGAAGCTCTTGCATTAGTTTGGCTCTCACTGAGTTTCGGCCATGCTCTTCATCTTGCCCATGGCCTAACCAGGTCACACTAATGGCCTCTGCAATGCAGTAGTGTGGGCATTTTAGCCCGTAACTATTGTGGCACTTCTGGCCTACAACTTCGATACCTTTTAGGTACCCAGTGGCCATGGGAGAATTTGTAGGTCTTATCCATTCCCCAAGGAAAAATGACTCAAGAAAGCTAGGGGATGACCCTCTTTCAGCTTCCTCCGTACTATTCCAGTGCATTTACACTCTGTGGCTGCATCCCTCTCACTTTTGCCGAAGATTGGGGTAAGGGCACAGCCTCAATACAGTCATCTCGCAGAATATAAAATGAGAGTCCAGAGGGAAGCCCTTTGCCCTTAGACTTCTCAACTTAGATCTAACACACCTTCTCCTCTCTGAACTGGGAGACAGTGGATCAAACCTCAGCTCTCCCTGCACATACTGCGCAAATCCACCCATCCCACACCACCTCTTTCTCATTTTTCCTGCAGTCTCTTGAGATTAGAAGAGGTAAAATTTGAGCCTTTTACCACTTCTGCATTGGTAGTTTTTTAACATCTTTGATTGAAATCCATAGTAAAAAATACATTTTCTATCATAATTCACAGCAGGAAAAATACACTCTATGTTGCAATTCAGTATTATATACATACCTCTCCACATATGTATATAAAATAAAAATTTTCCAAAATAGGATTTAACCTTGCTACATGTGAGGCCCTATTCAAGTGCTGGTGTGGACCCACTAAATTGATTCCACAGCCCATTGCCATATTGTATAAGGGCTGTATTTCATCCTGTACATCCTTAAACTGGCTTTTGTAATTAAAAAATGTCTTCAATATTCTATTATTAAAATTTTCAAACATACAGAAATTTTACAGTGAACATACATGTACCTACCACCTAGACTCTAGAGTTAACATTTTACTATGTTTGTTTTATCAAATGGTATTCATCTGTCCATCCTTCCATCCATCAAATCATTTTTTGATGCATTTTCAAAGTTTCAGACAGAATACACATTTTTTTTTCTTTCCTCCTCTACCTCTTCCTCCTCCTTCCTCTTGTTTTACAAGATGGCATATGTTGTGATCGTTTTTTACTTGGGATATACTCTGTTGTTAGGTGTTTTGAATAGTACTGTGAAGTAGAGGTAGAATAGAAACAGCAAGCTGTGAGCAGAACTAAAGCCACAGGCTTGCTGGGCTCCTGGTTGGAAATAATCTGTGGTGCCTAACTGAAGAATACTGTGTGAAGGCAGGGACAGGAATTTGCAATCCTTCCAATGCCAATCTTGGTGTAGCTCAGGAAAGCTGGCTGAAAAAAATTTCAGACTTACTGACAGGACTAATGGATTTATAGAAAACTCTGGACCTACTGAGTAAAGGGGAAGTGCAAAGGTAGGGTTCGATTTCTGAGAACTGAGCCAGCCACCTAATGATTCTGTGACCAGATTTGTACTATCCATAATAGCTTCAGATAGTAGACACACCAAACAAGTCTTAGGACTCTAGTAGTACTTAAGGAGACTCAAGAAAGGTTAAACTCCAGTAAGAAAAGAAGTGAACTCACAAGGAAGGTGACAGATTCAAGAAACAATGGTGACCATATAAATTGATAAACTATGTTGTGACTGTAACTATTTTGACTATAAAAGGTTTTTGTTGTTGTTGTTGCTTGTAAGATAGCATCCATCAGAGACATTCCAAATTAAGGAGTTCAAATACGAAAAAAAGCGTGTTTTGGAATCAACAAAATGGTTTAAGTTACCTAAGAATAAACCCAACAAAAGATATATAAAACTTCAATGAAAAAAATCTATAAAACATTTTCAGATACAAAATATGGAGTGAATAAGCAGAGATATATTAAGTTCTAAGTAAGAAGTCTGTATCTCATAAGGATATAAATTCTCCCTTATATTAATCTATAAATTCAGTGAAATTCCACTCAGAATCCAACCAGATTGTCCATGAAACTTGGTAAATTTGAGAAAGCCAAGAACAAATAATTGCTACCACAATTTTGAAGAACTGTCCTATCAGTAATGAGGAATTATTAGAAAGTCAAAATCATTATGGTAGTATTCATTGTTGTGGTATTACTGCATAGATAGGCAAATCAATGGGAATGAATCAAATGTACAGAAACAAATCCATGTCATATTTGAAATATGAGAGAGATGGCCTTATAAATTATGAAGAAAGAATAGATAATTTGATAAATATTACTGGACATCTCTACTCATTTGTGTTATATTGTATGTCAAATACTTTGTCAACTACTATTGTTTTTCTGCAGTTATTGACATTTTCATAAACATATTTTGTTGGTTAATACAGTGAATTACATTGGTTCTTTTCTTTTTTTTTTTTTTTTAATTTTTAGAGAGAGAGAGAGAGGTGGGGAAGGGCAGAGGGAAAAGGAGAGAGAATCTTAAGCAGAGTCCATGCCCAGCATGGAGCCTGTCGCGGGTCTCGGTCTCATGACCCTGGGATCATGACCTGAGCTGAAATCACTGTGGGGCACCTGAGTGGCTCAGGCCACTTAACCAAATGAGCCACTCAGGCTCCCCATGGTGATTCATTTTTAAATGTTAAACTAAATTCACTTTCCTGAGATAAACCCTACTCGATTGTGAGGTATTATCCTCTTTATATACATTATTTCAACTGATTTATTAAAATGCTATTAATGATTTTTGTGTCTATGAGCATAAGTGGTATTGGCCCATAGTTTCTTTTTCTTTTGTTCTCTTTGTTTGGCTTTGGTATCAATGTAATGCTGGTCTCATAAAATGAATTAGGAAGTATTTTTTTCCTCTTCTGTTTTTCAAGTTGGTTTACTACCTATATTACTTCTTAAGTGTTTGATAAAATTCATCAGTAAAGCCATCTGGATCTGGAATTTTCTTTGTCGAGAAGGTTGTTAATTAGTAACTAAATTTCTTTATTAGAAATATATCTATTTAGGTAATTAATTCTTTTTTAATTGACCTTCAATAGTTAGTAGTCTTTGAAAGAATTTATCTATTTAATTTAAATTGCCAGAGTTTTGACATAAAGGTGTCCAGAATATTCTATTATCACTCATGTAAAGTCTGTAGACCTTGCTTTTTAATTTTTTGTATTGGTAATTTCTATTCTTTCATTTTTTCTTAAGTGACCTGGGTAGAAGTTTATTAATTTTATTGATATTTTCCAAGAAACAACTTTTAATTGAAATGATTTTCTATTTTTTGGCATGTGTTTATTTCATTGATGTTTTTTCTTTATTGATTCCTTTTTTTCTGCTTACATAGAGCCTAATTGATTTTTTTCTAGTTTATAAGTTAGAAGCCTAGATTATTGTTTTTAGACCTTTCTTCTTTTCTAATACAAAGATTTTAATGCTATAAATTTCCCTCAAAACGCTGCTTTATTTATGTCTACCAAATTTTAATGTGCCATGTTTTCATTTCTAGTCAGTTCAATAGATTTTAAGATTTTTTGGGGGGATTTCCTCATCTGTTACTTAGAAATGTGTTAAAAACTTACAGTTGTTTGGGAGATATCCATATATCTTTCTGGTACTGATTTCTAGTTTATTTCCATTGTGGTCAGAAAGCATACTTTGTATAATTTTAATTTTTTATAAGATTTTATTTATTTATTTGACAGAGAGAGAGAGATCACAAGTAGACAGAGGGGGGGCAGGGAGCAGGCTCCCAGCTGAGCAGAGAGCCCAATGTGGGACTTGATCCCAGGAACCTGAGATCATGACCTGAGCTGAAGGCAGAGGCTTAACCCACTGAACCACCCAGGTGCCCCTATTTTTTATTTTTTGAGAAACTTTGAGACTTGTTTTATAGCTCAGAATATGGTCTAAATGAATATTCTGTGTATGTTCTGCTTTGTTGGTTGGAGTATTCCATAAATGTCAGTTTGCTCAAGCTGCTTGATAGTATTGTTCAAGGCCTCTATTATCCTTGCTGTAGTAGTGAATTGTATATTTCTCCTTTCAGTTCTTTTAATGTTTTCTCCTATACTTTGAAACTCTGTTAATGGAGACATTAAATTTAGAATTGTTGGGGCACCTGGCTGGCTTATTCAGTAGAGCATATGACTCGTGATCTTGGGGTTGTAAATTGAAGCGCCATGTTGGGTTTAGAGATTAAAAATAAAATCTTGGGGCACCTGGGTGGTTCAGTGGGTTAAGCCTCTGCCTTCAGCTCAGGTCATGATCTCAGGGTCCTGGGATTGAGCCCTGAATCGGGCTCTCTGCTCGGCAGGGAGTCTGCTTCCCAGTCTCTCTGCCTGCCTCTCTGCCTACTTGTGATCTCTCTCTGTCAATTAAATAAATAAAATCTTAAAAAAAAATAAAATCTTAAAAAGGCATTTAGAATTGTTATATTTTCTTTTTTATGTTATTTTATTTTTAAAAATTTTTATTTTATTTAAATTCAGTTAACATGTAATGTATTATTAGTTTCAGAGGGAGAGTTCAGTGATTCATCAGTTGCATGTAACACCCAGTGTTCATTACATCATGTGCCCTCCTTAATGCCCATCACCCGGTTACCACTCCCCCCACCACTTCCCCTCCAGCAACTCTTAGTTTGTTTTCTATAATTAATAGTCCCTTATGGTTTGTTTCCCCTCTCTGGTTTCTTCTTATTTTATTTCCCCTCCCTTCCCCTGTGATCCTCTGTTTTGTTCCTTAAATTCCACATATGAGTGAGAACACATGATAATTGTCTTTCTCTGATTAACTTATTTAACTTAGCATAGTACTCTCTAGTTCCATCCAGGTCATTGCAAATGGTAAGATTGCATTTTTTTTGATGGCTGAGCAATATTCCTTTGTATATATATACCATATCTGCTTTATCCCTTCATCAGTTGATGGACATCTGGGCTCTTTCCATAGTTTGGCTATTGTGGACATTGGTGCTATTAGAATTGTTATATATTCTTTATGAATTGACTTTTTGAAATTTTCTCTTTATTACTGCCAATAGTCTTTGTTCAGAAGTCTACTTTGTTTTATATTAATATAACTGCTGCAGTTTTTCATTGTGTTATCATAAGATATTGGTTTTGATCCTTTTACTTTTAAGCTATTGTGTCTTTATATTTGAAGTGTGTTTCTTGTAAAAAATATATTTATGTCTAATATATCTAAAATCAAAATTGTAAAATTAGTATGTACATTTTTGCTAGTTATTCTCCATTTTTACATTACATAGCTATTATGTCAGTTTATACTTTCATCAGCAGTTTATCAGATTCCCATTTCTCCTCATTTTTACCACATATGCATACCTTCTGTGATATATTGTTTTTTTAAAAGATTTTTATTTATTTATTTGACAGACAGAGATCACAAGTAGGCAGAGAGGCAGGCAGAGAGAGAGGAGGAAGCAGGCTCCCTGCCGAGCAGAGAGCCTGATTCGGGGCTCCATCCCAGGACCCTGGGATCGTGACCTGAGCTGAAGGCAGAGGCTTTAACCCACTGAGCCACCCAGGCGCCCCCTTCTGTGACATATTAATCTAATAATATTTCTGATACTTCTGTGCAATGCTAAGGGGGCTAATTATGCTTTTACCATATTTTTAAAAATTCTTGAATGGTTAATTTTAAAAAATTCTTAAAAAAGAGTTTTATTTATTTATTTATTTGAGAGATAAAGTGAGTACAAGCCGGGGTAAAAGCAGAGGGAGTAGCAGGGAGCCTGACATGGGGCTTGATCCCAAGACTCTGAGATCATGACCTAAGCTGAAGGCATACACTTAACTGACTGAACCACTCAGGTACCTCTATGATGTTTAATTTTATATGTCAATCTGACTGAGTTAAGGAATGCTCAGATAGCTGGTAAAATGTTATTTCTAGTTGTCTCTGAGGATGTTTTCAGGGGAGAGTAGCTTTGGATAGGTAGATTGCATAAAGAAGATTGCCCTCACCAGTGTAGGTGGGCATTATTTAATCAAGGCTTGACTAGAACAAACAGACAGAAGAAGGGCAAATTTACTCTCTTGCTTAAGTTAAGGCATTCATCTTCTCTTTCCCTGTAACATCATTGCTCCTGGTTCTCTGACCTTATGACTCCAGATTGGGACTTATACCATAGGCTTCTCTGGTTCTTAGGCCTTCTAATTTGGATGAGAACCACCACAAGGTTCCCCTGGGCCTCCAGCGTATAGATGGCAGATCATAGGATTTCTTAGCCTTCATAATGGTCTGAATCAATCCTCCTGATAAATCTCTTGCTATCTACCTATATATATATCCTGTTGGTCCTGTTTCTCTGGTGAACCCTGACTAGTACACTGTAATTAATAACCATTCCCCTATTGTAATACAATTACATTTTTTCTTTTCCTGTAATAAAATTCTTTGTAATTATTTACTTAGGATAATGCCTAGAATGAAAATTATTGTCTAAGTTTATAACTGTATAAAGCTCTTGATAAGTTTTTCAGAAGGGTTGTATCAATGTAACTATTTCAGGATCTGGAATTAATGTTTTAATATTTGATAGTATAGTATTTACATATTTCATTGTTTTTGTTAGCACTTACTATATTGCTTTTGAAGTGAAACATTTCCATATATCTGTTAATTGAATGTCTTCTTATTCAAAAGGTCCTTTGTACATTCAAAATAGATTTTAAAAATTGATTTAAAAGGGATGCCTGGGTGGCTCAGTGGGTTAAGCCTCTGCCTTCAGCTCAGGTCATGATCCCAGGGTCCTGGGATGGAGCCCCGCATTGCGCTCTCTGCTCAGCAGGGAGCCTGCTTCTCCCTCTCTCTCTCTGCCTGCTTCTCTGCCTACTGTGATCTCTGTCTGCCAAATAAATAAATAAAATATTTAAAAAAATTAATTTAAAAATCATATTTGCATAGGGGTGTTTGGCTGGCTCAGTAAATAGACCATGGGACTTTTGATCTTGGAGTGTTAGCACAAACCCCACATTGGGTGTAAAGCGTACTTAAAAAAATCACACTTGTGTAGAATCTCTAAAATTTATATTTGTCTTACATAAAATTTTAATACAAAATACAGAAGTAATTATAACATGTTGCATCAGATTTGAAAAACAAATATTGGAAATTATAAGTCTCTAGTACTAGACTGCAGTACACAGTGTTTAGTCTTTTTAGGTTAATTTAACAATAATGCTTTGTTCAAAACCATTTGGAATTTACCTTAATTGTATTTATTTGTTCAAATATCCTCAATGGCAACATTTTCTCTCTTTTTATTTAAGATTATTATTATTATTTTTTTATTTGAGAGAGAGAGAGAGAGGAAGAGAGCATGAGTGGGGAGGAGAGGGAGAATCAGGTTTCCCACTGAGCAGGGAGCCCGACATGGGGCTGGATCACAGGATCCTGGGATCATGACCTGAGCTGAAGGCAGACACTTAACCAACTGAGCCACCTAGGTGATCCACGATGGCAACATTTTCATCCCGGATTTTAATTTTTTTTTTAAAGATTTTATTTATTTATTTATTTGTCAGACAGACAGAGAGAGAGAGAGAGAGCGTACACACAAGCAGGCACAGTGGCAGGCAGAGGCCGAGAGAGAAGCAGGCTCCCTGTGGAGCAAGGAGCCCTATGTGGGACTCGATTCCAGGACCCTGGGATCATGGCCTGAGCCAAAGGCAGTGGCTTAACTGACTGAGCCACCCAGGCATCCCTTGGATTTTAATTTTTTTTTAAATTTTATTTATTTGTCAGAGAGAGACAGAGAGAGAGTTTAAACAGGGGTAGAAGCAGGCAGAGGGAGAAGCAGGCTCCCCACTGAGCAAGGAGCCTGATGAGGGACTTGATTCCAGGCCCCTGGGATCATGACCTGAGGTGAAGGCAGACGCTTAACCGACTGTGCAACCCAGGTGTCCCAACATTTTCATCTTTGCATGTTTAATTTAAATTTTAAAAACACAAAAAGTCATTTTTGTTAAATTTGGCAAAAAAATGTACTGTTAAATCAGAAATGGTTTAATCAGGAACATACTATGAGGATAAGAATTTTCATTAGGAGTTAATATCTAGATAAGTACTGCCCATTGTATGTTTTAGAGAATCTTCTAAATGCTTCAGCAATTATATATAAGAATCCTGAGTGTATCTGTAGTATGAATTTTGTATGAATATGTCATTTGTATCAAGGAAATTAAATTATTTTCAATTTTTATTTTGACATGGGCTTAGAATATAAGAATTTTGGTATCAAGATTTCACTTCTGTTCACTCAAAGTTCATGGCATATCTTTTTAGCAACGTTTTCATTCTCTGGCCAACCCACTGTATTATGCCAGTTAAGAACACGGGTGTTGAGGTCAGACTGCCTGGATACCAGTCTAAGCTATCCTTGTTAACCAGCTCTGCAGTCTTCGGCAAGTTAGTTAACCCCTGTTTTTCAGTTTTCTCATCTGTAAAAAGGGAATAATAATAGGGTCCTTCCGAGATAACACCTGCAAACACTTAAAAATGAGATAATACCTAAAAATGATAATATTTATGTGTTTAGAGTGGTGACTGGCACATGGAAACACTTATGTTAGGCTGCTATTATTATCTTTTGTAATTTAATTTTTAAAATTTTAATTACAGTAGTTGCTGTTGTTATTACTAATTATCTCTCTTACATTTAGTCAGTTGTCACCTTTGTAAAGTGTACTTACTAAAGAAAAAGTACCTTTTTCTTAGTTGCCACTCAATATATACTTATTGATAAGCCAGTGAAAGAGTAAGAACTCTTATTCAAGTTTTCTCTTAGAATAACTCAGATTCTTTGAATAACTTCAACTCTTCTTTCAATTATCTATTTTTATACACAAAATATTACCTTCAACAATGTCTTGAGGTGAGCAGTTTTCAAGCCTGACAGTAGAATCACATAAGCCCCACCTCTGCTCAATTCATATTTGGCCAGTCTGAGGCAAGACCAGGAGTCTAGTTTATTAAACATGCTCTACAGATAATTCTGATACTCAGCTTGCAGTATCAAGTTTGAAGTTTGAAGTATCATGAGAGGCTTTTCTACTTTCTTGAAAACCTTTTTGAGGTCAGTTAAAAAAAATCTTGACAGGGGCCCCTGGGTGGCTCAGTAGGTTGAACCTCTGCCTTCGTTCGGCTCAGGTCATGATCTCGGGATCCTGGGATCAAGCCCCAAATTGGGCTCTCTGCTTAGCGGGGAGCCTGCTTCCCCCTCTCTGCCTGCCTCTCTGCCTACTTGTGATCTCTGTCTGTCAAATAAATAAAATCTTTAAAAAAAATCTTAAAAAAAAAAGAAAAAAATCTTGACATATTTATCCCCTTTAGCTTTTTTAAAATTTATTTATTTATTTATTAGTTAGAGAGAGAGCGAGCACAGGCAGACAGAGAGGCAGGCAGAGGCAGAGGGAGAAGCAGGCTCCCTACCGAGCAAGGAGCCCGATGTGGGACTCCATCCCAGGATGCTGGGATCATGACCTGAGCCGAAGGCAGCCGCTTAACCAACTGAGCCACTCAGGGGTCCCCCCTTTAGCTTCTTTTAACTAGTTTTGTATTGTTTTGCAGATTTAATTTCACATACAATTTTTTAAATCTAAATTTATTCCAAAATATTTATTCTAAATTTTTTTTATTTTTTTTTTTAAGATCTTATTTATTTATTAGTTAGAGAGAGAGAGAGAGAACAGGCAGACAGAGAGGCAAGCAGAGGCAGAGGGAGAAGCAGGCTCCCTGCCGAGCAAGGAGCCCGATGTGGGACTCGATCCCAGGATCGCTGGGATCATGACCTGAGCCGAAGGCAGCTGCTTAACCAACTGAGCCACCC
>ML105669.1:0-41350 GCA_003697995.1 Taxidea taxus jeffersonii | reverse complement strand
CTTTATCTTTGTAGAAATGAGAGTTGCTTGTTTTAGACACTTATGTGAAATGTGAACGTTCAGTGTACCTGCCATCTTTTTTTCTACCTTCTCCCTTTCCTTGTTACAGACTCAATGTGTAGAAGGGGAAGAGTTTGTGCCAGTAGGAAAGGTTCTTTCTTATTGCCCTTCTTACTCCATTTATAATGTTTCTGAGAGAAATGTATTTCGAATCTTATGCTAATTATTAAAGGCATTTAGTGAAACAAAATCCACCAAAGACTAAGAATGAGTGGAATTATTTTACTGCTGGGCATGCAACAATCTGATTTATACTTTGGAAATACCACTCTGGCCATTCTGAGAGTAGAAGCAAGAAACACAATCAGCACAGAATCTAGGCTTGCATATGAGATTTAAGGGAGGGGAAATGGGATAGGTCTTTCAAAACTAAAGGTCACATGCCCTGTTTGTCCACTTGAGACAGCTAAGTCTTTGAGTGGCCAGCACTCATGTCACTCTTACCTACAGATGAGTGCTAGGACGGTTGGAGGTGTTTCTGCTGCATGAAACATGAAGCACCTACCTTGGGATGGCATACAGCTACCTTAGCTGATTTGGCATGAACAGTTTAGTTTTATGACATCCGCTTGTCATTTCTGCACAAGTGAGGTCTCCAGTGGGCTAAGTGGCCAAGCTAGAGTTCTTAAGTAGTTTGGACTCTAAGGAGTAGATCTGCCCCTTTTGCAAACAGATACTGTCCACAACTGCAGCTGAGTAGGTCAAAGTTCTCAAGGGTGCAAAGTAGTATCACAACACATTATGGATTCTGTGATCTGAATGCAAGTGTTATGGGCTTTTACAGCAAAGATTCACCTCAAGATTTTTTTATGTTACAAATTAATAATTGATTTTAAACTTTAGTAAACATTCAGAAGAATTAGGAAGTTTGTGTGTGTTTAATCCTTTATCAATCATCCATCTATCTATCTATTTATTTATTTCCTATGACCCCTGCCACAATGGGAAAATAATATTAATATTATTTCATATTATTTATATTAATAGTTATAACCCCTTTCTGCCCAGATTAGTAGGAATTCCAGTGTTTCCTTGGAATTCTTCTTTTTAGAAGTTTCTTGGTGTCCTTTCTTATTAACACATCTCAGTGGGGACCATCTCATTGCATTAGTGAAGCTGTTCTAACAGCGCTAATACCTCTAAATGGAAGGGGTCAGGAATTCCAAGTCTGCTCTAGATGCTCCTTGGCTCTGCATAGAAGTATAGGATAGGCAGTTTTGTCAAGACACAGTAGGACTGTGTGACACTCTTCTCCTGGAGAGTAACTGTGTATCTGCCTAATGTTTATGTAACTAACAAGGGCCAGTCCAAAGCTTCTTTCCAGAACAGAGAAAGGCTTGCTCTAAGGAGATTTGCTGCCTCCATTTATAGGCAGAGAAGTGGCTGACGAGTTTAAAATGGCAGCTAAAAAAAAAGATAAAAAGATTTCGGCTAATTGGGGATTTTGTGAATACATATACATACAACATAAGTATTATGTGTATATATCATATCAATATACACATATAACATAATCTATAGATTACTAGAATTAAGCAAAAATTTATATTTTAGTTTGGTCAGGTTTGAATTTACTTTAGACAAATTTATTTTTTTAAATGTGGGATTTTGGACATGGATTTAATGAAAGAACTTATCCATATTCGTTGCCTATTCATCAGTTAAATATATAACTATTAAAGCCTCTTGCTTAACTTTTATTTATATGACATGAATATTTAAAAATATTGTATATATAAATTTGCATCTTTATAATTGCCTAAGTGTTTATAATAATATATTTCTTGTATTAGATAAATTACTAAAGGTAAGAAACAAATTACCCCAAATTCATATAGCTTTTAAGTATAGCTATATTATATAGCCAATAATCTCCTTTCCTCCCCATGGAAATTTATATTAGTAAACTAAAATGATAAAAACACATTTCTGTTCTCTTATTTGTAACCTGTAATTTCCAAAGATCAATTTAAGGTATATTGTCTCTTTAAATGACATTAAATTAGACTTCAGTCATCTGTTTACTGTCACTTCCTATTATTTTGTACTTATTCATCAATCCTTGGGGGAAATCAGAGCCTGTATAGCTCTCTCTGATCTGCATAATGCTCAGTGAGGGTGTGGTCAGAAGGTGCCTCCCCTCCCTATAGACTGACAGTCTTAACCAATATCCTGCCCATTGTTAATCCCACAGGGTTCTGGCCCTGTAAAACACAATGGATTTGACTCTTAAAAACTAATGTTAAAATTAAACTCTACTATTTTAAATGTTTAAATCTATTTTTACATCATATATTGTGAAGTTTAGTCATTGTTTTTGTTGACTATCTTATGCCTCATTGACAAAGTTTCTTATAGTTAAAATATTAACCACTGTTCCAGGATTTTCACCTCAGTAAATCCGTGTGCAAATGACCTTATTTTTTAATAGTCAGGGGATTATATATGCACACATTTCTCATTATGGAGACATGTTGTTTGCAACAGTGAAATGAAAGACTCAAGGCCCCATGTGGCCACCTGGTCACCCTATTTTGATGAAAACAGCTCTTCTTTTTCACATGAATTAATGTCTTTCACTCATTTTTTTAAAATGCAGCAGTTGTCCTACAAGTGAATAAATAATCTGTAAGACTACAGAAATTTATAAAGTATAAAATGAAAGTCTCCCAATCAAAACCATTCCACAGATATAACTGCTGTTAATAACATTTTTTAGGCATATTCATTTATATATATATATATATGTGTATATATATATATGCATATATACATATACATAAAAAGATAAATACATACTTTCTTTTTTCAAGTAATATTCTGTAATTTGTTTTATTATTTACTATACTGTAGGCCACTTCAGTACACGAAGTGGAACTTTTCATGGCCCTATGTGTTCTATTATGTTAGGTTTTTGGTGATCTAATAACTCCTCCTTTAGATGTTGATAAATACATAAATACATAGTTTGATAAGTAGACTCAGGAGCCAGGCAGGAATTAAAATACAGTCTCTATTTTGCTATTGATTAGGCTAAATTTGAGCAGATGGTTTTAACATGAGGTTAAAATAGCCCCTGAATTAAACTTATCCACTGTGCCTCCAGTGAAGTGACCAAAGAACAGCATGCTTTCCCTGGAGGACAGTAAATCACTGCCCTGGCAGAAAAGGAGAAGCACCACAACTCAAGAGCTGGAGGGGAGAGAGAGAGAGAGAAGGAGAGAGAGAGAGAGGAAGGGGGTGAAGGAAGCACACTTACAGACATACTGAGTATGACCTTCTAGAATTAGAATTATTGCCACAAATAATATCCACATTTAATTTTTCCCCAGATACTACCTAATAGCTCAATAAGGAGGTTAAGCCTGCCTACATTGTATCCAAAGATGAATTAATGTGCCATTCCGTACATTCTCACTTCTATTCACCTGTGTCAGCCTGATGGATTAAAAAATGATCTCACTTAAACAAATCTGTTGATTGATTAGTAAGTGAAATTATTTCTGTACGTTTATTTGTTACTTCTATTTCTTTTGTAATTTTGTAACTTTGCCTAATTAGCTATGTTCACCTTTTTTTTTTAAGATTTTATTTATTTATTTGACAGAGAGAGATCTCAAGTAGGCAGAGAGGCAGGCAGAGAGAGGAGGAAGCAGACTCCCTGTTGAGCAGAGAACCAGACAGGGGGCTAGATCCCAGGATCCTGGGATCATGACCCGAGCCAAAGGCAGAGAGGCCTTAACCCACTGAGCCAACCAGGCGCACCCTATGTTCACCTTCTGTTTTTGAGTTGTCTACATTCTTTATGGGTTAAGTGTATTTAAATTCTCTACCGTACAGAAATGTAATACATTTCTCTCTGTTTGTAATTTATCTTTTAGATTTTCTAGTATCCTTTGTCATATAGTTAAATTTCTATTTAATCAGCTGTCACTTTTTAAAGAATAGTTTCTCAGTTTAGTATCATGCTAAGCAAAATTTTCACATTCCTAGAGTATAAGAATATTTTCCCCCTGGTTTTCCTCTATGGTTAGGAACAAGACAGGGATATCCACTCTCACCATTGTTATTTAACATAGTACTGGATGTCCTAGCCACTCTCACCATTGTTATTTAACATAGTACTGGATGTCCTAGCCACAACAATCAGACAACAAAAAGAAATAAAAAGCATCCAAGTCAGCAAGGAAGAGTCAAACTTTCACCATTTGCGGATGACATGATACTATATATAGAAAACCCAAAAGACTCCACCAAAAAATTGCTAGAACTGATACACAAATTCAGTAATGTTGCAGGATACAAAATCAATGTACAGAAACCTGTTGCATTTCTATACACCAGTAATGAAGCGGCAGAAAGAGAAACCAAGGAATCAATCCCATTTACAATTGCACCAAAAACCATAAGACACCTAGGAGTAAACCTAACCAAAGAGGTAAAAGATCTGTATTCTGAAAACTATAAAACACTGATGAAAGGAATTGAAGATGACACAAAGAAATGGAAAGACATTCCATGATCGAGGACTGGAAGAACAAATAATGTTAAATTGTCTATGCAACCCTAAGCAATCTACACATTTAACCCAATCCCTTTCAAACCACCAGCATTTTTCACAGAACTAGAACAATTTTATTTATTTATGTATTTATTTACTTATTTATTTAATTTGACAGAGAGAGAGATCACAAGTAGGCAGGGCAGCAGGCAGAGAGAGAGGGGGAAGCAGGCTCCCTGCTGAACAGAAAGCCCGATACAATGTGGGGCTCAATCCCAGGACCCTGAGATCATGACCTGGGCCGAAGGCAGAGGTTTAAATAACCCACTGAGCCACCCAGGTTCCCTGAGCTAGAAAAATGTTAAAATCTGTATGTAACTACAAAAGACCCAAATAGCCAAAGCAATCATGAAAGAAAAAAGCAAACCTGGAGGCGTCACAATTCCAGACTTCAAATTATATTACAAAGCTGTAGTGATCAAGAAAGACAGTATGGGGGCACCTGGGTGGCTTAGTGGGTTAAAGCCTCTGCCTTCAGCTGGAGTCGTGATCCCGGGGTCATGATCCCAGCGTCCTGGGATCCAGCCCCACATGGGGCTCTCTGCTCAGCAGGGAGCCTGCTTCCTCCTCTCTCTCTCTCTCTCTCTCTCTCTCTCTCCGCCTGTCTCTCTGCCTACTTGTGACCTCTAAATAAATAAAATCTTAAAAAAAAAAAGAAAGAAAGACAGTATGGCACTGGCACAAAAACAGACACATAAATCAAAGGAAAGCATAGAAAATCCAGAAATGAACCCACAACTATATGTTCAACTCATCTTGGACAAAGCAGGAAGAATATCCAATGGAAGAAAAAAGACAATCTCTTCAACAAATGATGTTGGAAAAACTGGACAGTAACATGCAAAAGAATGAAACTAGACCACTTTCTTACAATATACACAAAATAAATTCAAAATGGATGAAAGCCCTAAATGTGAGACAGGAAACCATCAAAATTCTAGAGGAGAACATAGGCAGCAACTTTTTGACTTCGGCCAACCATAACAACTTACTAGATATATTTCCTGAGGCAAGGAAAACAAAAGCAAAAATAAACTGTTGGTACTACATCAAGATTAAAAAGCTTCTGCAGGGTGAAGGAAACAATCAAACCTAAAAGGCAGGGTGCCTGGGCTGCTCAGTCAGTTGTGCAGGGTTCAGGCTCAGTCAGGGTGCAGGGCTGCTCACTTTTATTTTGGCTCAGTTCATGATCTCAAGGTCGGGAGATTGAGCCCTGTATAAGGCTCCATGCTCATCATGGAGTCTCTCTCTTTTTCTCTCTCTCTCTTGCTCTCATCTAAAGTAAATAAAATCTTTTCTTTTAAATATTTTTTTAAATTTTTATTTATTTATTTGACAGACAGAGATCACAAGCAGGTAGAGAGGCAGGAAGAGAGAGAGAGGAGGAAGCAGGCTCCCCGCTGAGCAGAGAGCCCGATGTGGGGCTTGATCCCAGGACCCTGAGATCATGACCTGAGCCGAAGACAGAGGCTCAACCCACTGAGCCACCCAGGCGCCCCAATAAATAAAATCTTAAAAAAAAACCCAACCCTAATGGAAACCTACAGCATGGGAGAAGATATTTGCAAATAACATATCCAATAAAGGGTTAGTATCCAAAATATATAAAGAACTTATAAAACTAAACAGAAAAAACAAATAATCTTTTTTTTTGTTTTCTATTTTTTAAAATTTTATTTTTATTTAAACATATAATGTAACCCCACCACCCTTTCCCAACTCCCCTCCCCCCAACCCCCCTCAGTTTGTTTTATGACATTAAGAGTCTCTTTTGGTTTGTCTCCCTCCCGATCCCAACTTGTTTCATTTAGAAAAAACAAATAATCTTATTAAAAATGGGCAGAAGAAAAAAAAATGGGCAGAAGACATGAACAGATATTTTTCCACAGAACATATACAGATGGCTAACAGACACATGAAAAGATCTTAGTATCACTGATCATCAGGAAAATATAAATAAAAACTACAACCATGTATACCTCACACAAGTCAAAATGTCTAAAATTAACAACCCAGGAAACAAACAAAAAACAACAACAACCTAGGAAACAACAGGTATTGGTGAGGATGCAGAGAAAGAGGAAACCTCTTACACTGTTGGTGGGAATGAGGTGCAGGCACTCTGGAAAACTGTTTGCAGATTCCTCAAAAAGTTAAAAACAGAACTACCCTATGATCCAGCAATTACACTACTAGGTATTTACCTAGAGGATACAGAAAATATTGATCCAAAGGGATACATGCACATGATGTTTATAGCAACATTAACAATAAACAAATTATGGAAAGAGACTAAATGTCCATCAGCTGATGAATGGATAAAGAAGACGTGGTATGTACACATACACACACATACACACACACACTAGAATATTACTCAGCCATAAAAAAGAATGAAATCTTGCCATTTGTAATGGCATGGATGGAGCCAGCAACTAGTATGCTAAGTAAAATAAGTCAGAGAAAGAAATACCATATGGTTTCACACATGTGGATTTTAAGAAGCAAAACAGGTGAGCATAGGGGAAAAAAAGACAAACCAGGAAACAGACTCTTAACTACAGAGAATAAACTGAGGGTTACTAGAGGGGTGGTAGGTGGGGGATGGGTTTAGTAGGTGATAGATATTAGGAAGGGCACTTGTGATGAGCAGTGGGTGTTGTATGTAAGTGCTGAATTACTAAATTCAATTCCTGAAACTAATATTATATTGTATGTTAACTAATTGGAATTTTTAAAAAAAAATTTGAAAAAGGAAAAAAAAATTTTTACCCTAGTATTTTAATTTTTAAACTTTTAAATCTTTAATTTATATGGAGCTTATTTTTGTAGTCATGTTAGGAGTATAAAAGCCACACTTTCCTTTTATAAAAATTAATTCATTTATTTGTGGTGTAGAACTTTAAAACATATTACTTGTGCTTAGCTCTTTTTTAAGTTCATAAATGAATTATTCTGGAAGACTAGATATTCCATAACACCATATATCAAATTTTAAGTATGACTGAATACATGCTCTACATTATAAATTCCTATAGCAGAAAATGCAAAAAGGAAAACCACACCATTGATAGCTTGTATCAGAGGCCTTCAAAATATCGAAAGTGATTATTCCATTTGTATTTTTTCTGATTAGAGAACAAGACATCTGGGCTAGTCTATAAATAATTAACTCATCTAATCTTGATCCAGGAACATGTTTAATTCATCTTATATTGAAATTAACTCTTAAATCCCAAAGCTTCACAACTTAAAATAGTTTAAGTGAGATGGGGAAATAATTAAAGAAACAGTTTAGGTAGTAGCCAATGTGGATTATAGCCACAGATTTGGGGGATCCAATTGTGTATCTATAAATATTTGTTTCTGATTAACATAGATGGTCTTTAATAAAAAGAATGATTAAATACTAGTCTAGTCAGTCAAGATATCATATATTCTTCATCATAAAAATTATTATACATTGATAGAGTTTTATTATTCGTATATCTTGAATAATGCCCTGTGAGAAACATGAAAGCTTGATCATGTGAGGGCAGTCTACCTCGGATCCCTCCGCTCAGTATGATTGATAAAAATGGACTCTTGAGTATGCATGTTGAGTCATGGAGGATGATAATCTATAAATGAAAAAAGTTACTCTGTCTAGAGTTTAAAATCCATAAATGTTTTCTGAAATAACTTTTGAAAAATAACCTTCCTCAGAAATTATGCAACTTGTCTGCTTAAGGCAAAGGAGCAGATTCCAAGGCAATGGAGATATTTACCCTTTCATGGCTCAGGAAGACAGTACAATCAAGAGGTTAAGAGCCAGACTTCCTGGATTCAAATCCCTACTCTGCCTCTCACTGTAATACTAAATAAGATAACCTCTGTGCCTGGGGATTCTTTTTACTAAATGAGAATACCTATAGGATTCTGTGAGTATTAATGATTAACATAATCTTATAATTATAATTAATATAATTAATATACAAAGGGCTGGGAATAGTGTTTGGTGCATTTTGAACTCCACAATAGGAGCTCAATAAAAGCTAGCTGTGTTTCTTTAGGGTTTACCTTGAGCCTCATACATGAAAGTAGTACTTCTTAGAAATGGGAGCAATTGGTGGTGAATGGCATGGTGTCTTTGGCCATATGAAAGGATTTACCACTGAAGAACCACCTTCTCCTTGCCAAGAAGTGCCCTGGTGTTTGTTATTCAGGAAAAGCTGAGAGGGGAGCCTGACTGGCTCAGCTGGTAGAGTATGTGACCCTTGATCTTGGGATTGTGAGTTTACTTGGGGTGTAGGGTTTACTTAAAAATAAAATTAAATTAAAAAAAGAAGCAGCCTGAGGAAACAGCACACTAAGATCTCACATATACTTGACAAATGGTTGAATTCTGGTGAGAATAATATGGACATGGATGTGAGGCTAGCATAAGATTTATTAAGCACCTCCCGTGTGACAGACACTGGAAGACGTTTATGTTTGCTCATTGATTAATCATAAAAGCAAAAGGAGGAAGAATGATCCCTAGGCTAACTTCTTCCTCACTGATAGTCTATCCCCTCATTTGTTTTCTCTGGTCCTATCTCATTCTGTTATCTTGAGTAGACTTTCCCCCTTTCTTGAACTTTACATTGGCTTCTCTCCCCTTTGTGCTTATTCCTCTGTCCTAGCAGAAATTCCCCCTATTCCTTCCATTCCCTTGACAAACCTTCCTAGTGTTATATTTTTGTTGCTAAAGAACTCAGAAGAAAAATTGTTATTCTCTACCTTAAGTTTCTCACCACATAGTCATTGCCACAAGTAGGCTCTGTGGCTCTTGCCTCAGTTAGCTCTGACTGAAACCCACTATGAAAGAGCTGCCCCTCTGAAATATGTCAACCACACATTACAGATGTTCCAAGACTTTAGATTTCATTTAAGTTTATTCTTTAATCTTTTTAATATGGTTAATTTACTAAATGTTGAAAAGAGTAATAATGCCCCTTAGTTACTAAAGTCACTGGCCTTTTTCTATCCTCCTTTTTCTGTAATATTTGCCAGTATTTAATTACTTTGGAAAGCCATCTGTTTTTTGTGAACTCTTCTGGTTTTACTTCTCTCAGACCATTCACTTGAGTTCTCCTTTTTAAGAATTTCTGCCTTTTCCTCCTCCTAAGTATGTTTTCTTAGAGAGAACAATATTGTTTATACCTGCTTCTATACCAAGGGCTGAAAATTTTGTATTTCTACAATTACTACTTGTTTAAATTCAAACTCTGAATTTCCAAGTATCCATTTGAATGTCAAGTTCCCCTGACACTTTAAATTTCACATTCAATGACATGTATTTATTTGAGTATCTACTATCTTCCAAGCACACTAGGAATTATAGAATTTAGAGATATACAAGACTGAGTTCTTGCCTTAAAGAGCTTAAAAGAGAGAAAGACAGAAAAAATGTAAGCAAATGAATAAACAAGACAATTTAAGGTACTGTTAATTTCAGGTACTTACTATCAAGGACACGAAGGTAGGATATTGTTTCAGAAAAGGGCCAGAGGGTTGATTTTTGTTGATAAGGCAACTCCCAAACTGTGGAAAGAACCAAGATGCCTTTCTTTTCTTTTTTTTTTTTTTTTAAGATTTTATTTGACATACAGAGACCACAGGTAGGCAGAGGCAGGCAGAGAGAGAGGGGAGAGCAGGCTCCCCGCTGAAAAGAGAGCCCGATGTGGGGCTCGATCCCAGGACTCTGGGATCATGATCCAAGCCAAAGGCAGAGGCTTAACCCACTGAGCCACCCAGGCGCCCCCCAAGATGCCTTTCAACGGATGAATGGATAAGGAAGATGTGGTCCATATACACTATGGAGTATTATGCCTCCATCAGAAGGGATGAATACCCAACTTCTTTATCAACATGGACAGGACTGGAAGAGATTATGCTGAGTGAAATAAATCAAGCAGAGAGAGTCAATTATCATATGGTTTCACTTATTTGTGGAGTATAAGAAATAACACGGAGAATATGGGGAGATGGAGAGGAGAAGGGAGTTGGGGGAAATTGGAGGGAGAGATGAACCATGAGAGACTATGGACTCTGAAAGACAATCTGAGGGTTTTGAAGGGGTGGGAGGTGGGAGGTTGGGTGAGCCTGGTGGTGGGTATTATGGAGGGCACGTATTGCATGGAACACCGGGTGTGGTACATAAACAATGAATTCTGAAACACTGATAAGAAAGTAAAAAAAAAAAAAAGAAGTGATATTTGAGTGGTGCACTGAGTACTGAGAAAGATCCAGTCATGTGAATATGTGGTGGGAGAGATTTGTAAGAAGGAAAAATGATTGCAAAGGTCCTGAAATAAGAAAGAGTGGTACATTTAAGGGACAGAAGAAATAAGGTCATCATGGTTTGAGTATGATATGGGGGAGATCATGGAGAATTTTATGAAGCATGGTAAGGAGTTTGTATTTTACTTTTGGAAAATATTGGGGAATTTTGATCTTGGAGGTGAATGCTGATTCCTGTGTGGAGGAAGGACTGTAAGAGAATATGAAACTGCTTAGGAAGTTGCTGAAGTATTCCACAGAAATTGATTTGTATGGACTATGTTGTAGAGTTGGAAGAATATGAGAAATAATAAGATTCAGGATATATATTGGAAATAGACCTGACAAAATATAGTGTTGGATTAGACTTTGGGTGTTAAGGAGAAACAAGAATGGAGGATGTGTCTTATTTGGTCTGAGCCCAAAATCTTGGCTCCATTTACTGAAGTGGGGAAGATTGAGGTGAGGAAATAACCTATGTGGCATTAGATAGTTAAATGGAGATGTTGAGTAGGCAATTAGATATACAAGTGAAGAGGTCTGAGTGAGAGATACTGAGGGGGCTGCTGAATTAAGAGGAAGCTCTCATAGATATGATGATGCCTGTAGTGATGCACCATTGGGTCAGAATTCAGAGTCCATTGAGAAGGTTGCGAGCGCTGCCTCTGTCTGTTTTAGTTGAACTGGTGTCACTGAATTTGAAAGTTCAACAAATTTGAGAGATGTTAGTTATTATTACATTTTAAATAAACCATTTGATTGGTTTGTGGAGAAGCTTTCAATCTATTCACATCCCATTTTAAAAATATTTAGACCTCCTTTTGTTAAATAAGATTTTATTTATTTATTTATTTATTTGACAGACAGAGATCACAAGTAGACAGCGAGGCAGGCAGAGAGAGAGAAAGGAGAAAGCAGGCTCCCTGCCGAGCAGAGAGCCCCATGTGGGGCTCAATCCCAGGACCCTGGGATCATGACCCAAGCCGAAGGCAGAAGCTTTAACCCACTGAGCCACCCAGGAGCCACTATTTCATTCTATTTTTTAGGTTCTATGTCAATTCCATATTTTCTCAATCACTATAACTTTATAATAAGTCTTGATATTTGGTAGAACAAGTACCCCACTCTCTTCTTTCTTCTTTGTTCTTTAAAGTTATCTTTCATAGTTTTGACTGTTTTCTCTTCCACAAATCAGACTATGAAATTCTCTGAAAAATTATGTTGAAACTTTGATTATAACTGGACTAAATTTATAGATTGTATTTAGGAGAAAGTTTAATCTCGGCATCTGAAAAAATAACAGAATTTTCCAAAATACTAGAAAAATAAAGGGTCTCAAGTTGCTGGGGACTTCAGAATGCTAAGATATATATGTCAAAACCAATAGATTTTCTATATACTATAAGTAACAATTAGAAAATATTATAGAAAAAATTTATCTAAAAACAGCAAATTGTAGAAGGTTCCTAAGAAGAAATTTAACAAAAGATTTAGAAGATTGAGGAAGGCAGAAGAATGGCCTTCAAAGATGTTCATGTTCTAATCCCCCAAGCCTGTGAATATGCTACATTATATGGAAAAGGGAGTTAAGGTTATATATGGAATTAAGGTTGTTAATCAGTTGACCTTAAAATAAGATTATTCATTAAAATGATGTTTGCTGGGGTGCCTGGGTAGCTCAGTCATTAAGCGTCTGCCTTCAGCTTAGTTGTGATCCCAGGGTCCTAGGATTGAGCCCTGCATCAGGCTCTGAACTCAGCAGGGGGCCTTCTTCTCCCTCTCCCACTCCTCCTTCTTGTATTTCCTCTCTTGCTATGTCTCTCTCTGTCAAATAAATAAAATATTTAAAAATAAATAAATAGAATGATGTTTGTTGCAGGTATTTGATAGCAACTATTATCTTCTTATCAATGAAAATCTCTGTCTATGTAATCTATTCCTTATAGGTTTATAAAAACTATCCTGTGAAACCATTGGAACAGTTATCTTTGTAGAAGGAGACATTTGCTTACTAGTTCAATTTTTAAAGTTTTTTTCCCAGATTTTCTAATACTTCTTAAATATTTTTTATAATTTGTATCTAAAAATTATCATTTCTGATACATTTTTATATTTGTTGGTGTATAAATTAGTACTATGTGCTTACAATTTTTTAATTTCTGTACTATTTTATAATGTATTCTTTTTCATTCCTAATACTTTTTAAATTTATGACTTTTCTTTTTCTTGACCAGTATTTTTAGAGTGTAATTTATTTTACCATTTTCCTCCTAAATATTTGGTCTATTTTTTTTTATCCTTTCTGTTTCTTTGTTTTTCTATTTCATGGATTTTTGCTTTAGATTTATTGTATTATGGGGAACTTGGGTGGCTCAATTGGTTAAGTGTTGTCTCTTGATTTTGGCTCAGGTTGTGATCTGAAGGTCCTGAGATCAAGCCCTACCTTGGGCTCCTCATTCAGTGGGGAGTCTGCCCTGCCCTTCTCCCATTGTACCTCCCCCTGCTTACCTACACTCACTAGCTCTCTCTCTAAAATAAATAAATAAATCTTAAAAAAATTGTGTTATATTATTCTAAAATCTAAAATTAAATACTTATATTAATTATTTTAGATCATTCTTAATATTAGTAAGTGTATTTAAAGCTCTGCATTTGCCTTTAAGTAAAGCTTTGATTCATCCAACAAATTTTGACATGTAGCATCAGTGGTATGCTGCAGTTGACTCATAGTGCTCTCAAGAGCTGATTGTATGCATCTCTACCCAACTCAACATTTATGTTATGTACCTTGAAATTGACCATGATGGGACTATTTATACCACAGTAACTGGCAAACCCTAAGAGTCAGGTTTTTTTTTTTTTTTTTTTTTCTGCTAGGAAACTGATTATTTAAAATACTTAGCAGCACACTACTGTGTAGTAGTTTCATTGTGGTTTGGTTCTAAATATCTTGTGAAGTTGATTGTGATATCCCTTTATTCCACAATTTATTTAGAAATGTATTTTTAAGTTTTCAAAGATGTGCTTTGTTCTTCTTTTAAGACTATCTTTTAATTGAAGATTTTGAATTTAATTACTCCTTGGTCAAATAGCATAGAAACAAAGCATGAGGGAGAGGAGTTTTGTGTTATTTTTTTATTAGTGAGGATAATTTCAGGAGTAGAAATAATGGGTAAGAGGAAGCAGAGTGGAGGAAGTGTCCATGCAAGCATGTGTTAGGAGCTGGAAACAGCTGAGTGTGACTCAATCCTCAATTTTTTGAGCTACTCCCTTTACAGGCACGTGAACTGCATGTCAGAACTGTCAGTTCTGTAGGAGAGAGAGGGAAGAAATTATCCAATGACTTTCTTTCCCATTGGTCAAATGTTAGCACTGTAGAGCATCAACTCTCCCACACTTCTAGGTTATACATATGAAAGCACCCAACAGATGCCTGTGGGATCCTGTGCCTCAACATCAACAGGGTAGCAACTGGGTAGGAGTGAGAAGTTTACAGTAGGGCTGGCAAGGAGTCTCTATCAGGCCATGCCAACAGATGGCATAGGGAAGATGCCTCAGTCTGTAACCAGTGGCTGTAAACTGTTCCTATGATTTCAGAAACAGAACAAGTCACTGCTTGGGCTACTCTAGTCAAAAGGCAAGTGCTAATATCTGGGGGATGGATGGGGCACTATGTATATATTTTACATTTATTTTAAAGTCACATTTATTTTAAAAAATCGATAGAGTTCTATGTTGTTCCCTTTTGCACTGACATACTTATTTATTTTAATTACATTTTATAAATGTAATTATAAAATGTATAAATCACTGCATTTTGTAGTTATACGGTGCTTATGTGTGTTATGAGATTCTTAGGACTAAAATTTGTAGTAGAGAGAAATTGACACTTCTTTATTATTTTGGAAAAAAAAAAGAATGACCTTGAGACTTTTAGAAACATCATTTCTCATATTTCCTATGGAGCTGTCTCCTGGATATGAATTGGCGGTTGCAGCTCCTTGAGTGTTCCTTCAACTTTGTCCTCATCCTTTATCTAACTTTGGTCAGTGGCTACACTTTGGTAGTCACCATTGGAGCAATACAAATAATGTGTGCGTAATCTCTCAAACCCAGAATCAACACTTTAAAACTAAGAATGATTATAATTCAAAATGCTTGGGACAATTTTTATAAGTAATATATTAATTTTTATGAAAATAACACCCCCTTTTGCTATAATTTGGACTTTTCCTGGAATTTATATTCCTAAAATATAAAATGATGTCACCCCCCAAAAATATTCCAAAGTAGAGAATAAATGATTTGGAGATTAAATTTTCTTTAGGATTACATATGCCACTAATTTTCTCCATGCACACTTAAGGTTTTTAAAATAGATTTTATTATTTATAGTGGTTTTAGGTTCACAACAAAATTGAAAGTACAGATTTCTCATATACCATCTTTCCCCACACATGCATAACCTCCCCATTATCAACATATTCCCTTAGAATGGTAAATCTGCTACAGTTGATAAACCTACACTGACACATCTTACCCAGAGTCTGTAGTTTACATTAGTGTTCACTTTTGGTGTTGCAAATTCTATGGGTTTGGACAAATGAATAATGACAAGTATCTATCATTCAGAATAGTTTCACTGTCCTAACCATCCTCTGTTCCCTGCCTTTTCATCCCTCCCTTTAACTTAAACCATGACAAGCACTGATCTTTTTACTCTTTCCATAGTTTTGCCTTTTCAGTAATGGCATAAAGTTGGACTCATACAGTATGTAGACTATTCAGACTGGCTTCTTTCACTTGAAATTATGTGTTTATGTTTCCTTTATGTAATTTCAAGGCTCAATTGCTCATTTCTTTTTAGTGTTGAATAACATTCTATTATTCGCATCTACCACAGTTTGTTTATCCACTTACCTACTGAGGACATCTTGGTTCTTCCCAGTTTTGGCAGTTATAAATAAAGCTGCTATAAACATCTGTGTGCAAATTTTTGTGTACACAGAAGTTTTTGACTCCTTTGGGTAAATATCAAGGAGTGCAATTTCTAGGTTATATATTTAGAGTGTGTCAGGTTTTGTATGAAATTCCCAAATTATCTTCTAAAGTGGCTGTACCGTTTTGCATTCCCACCAGGCATGATTGAGAGTTCCTGTTGCTTCATATCCTTGCTATCCACTTGGTATTCTCAGATTCTGGATTTTGGCTTTCTTAATAGGTGTGCATTGTTATTCCCTTGCTGTTTTAATTGACATTTTCCTGATGACATATAATGTGGAACATCTTTTCATATGCTTATTTGCCATCTGTGTATCTTTGGGGAGGTGTCAAAGTCTTTGGCCCATTTTTAAGTCAGGTTGTTTTTATTCTTACTGTTCTTACAGAGTCTTTGGACATTTTGGAAAACGGTCCTTATTAGATGCATCTTTTGCAAATATTTTCTCCCAGGCTTGTCTTTTTATTCTGAGACACTACATTTTCATTTCTCACTATTTGCAATTGATTCTTTTAGTATCTACTTGCCTTAGTTTTAATTTTGCCTTTTTTTTCAAATTTTTATCCTTTATGAATAAGTTATTCCTTTACTTACCTGTTGTAATATCCTAGAAGACTTATTTCATCTAGACTGAATTCATGTCTCATTGTTTTATGGCTGTCTTCTTGGCATTTTATTTTTCATCTGGTTTGGCATTTTGAATTCATTTTAAGTGGAAGTTGTTGGGTTCCCCCCTCCCTTTCCCCTTTCTTCTGTGCCTACCCTTCATTGTCAAGCAGTTTGATGATTGTCTTCCTGACCTCACAGGGAGTCCAGAACCCAGTCTTTTAATGCATGTTGGAATTCCTACCAACAAGGCCATGTCTTTTTTTTTTCTACCACCCTTCACTTATCCATTGGCTTTCTGTAAAATCATATATGCAAAGCAGTGGGTAGATGCTGTTTTCTCCCCACACCCCCTCCCAGCCTCTTTCCAAAAAAAAAAAAAATGCCCTTACTGAACCTCTGATTATGTGGAGCATCTTCATCCTCATTGTCCCACAGGAACCAGAATCTCAAATTTTCTATCTACCTCCGTTCTTTGGAACTAGCAGGTGAATAACTTTAAACCTTTCTTATCTTTGAAGTTGTTTATCTTGGCTTTGAGCTTGACTATGTTGTTTGGATTTTCTTTTCTTCTTTTTAATTTTACCTATCATTGTTAAAAATTTGAAACAGTGCAAGGTTGTCTTGGTGTGAATAACTTTGATAGAATCACATAACTTTAAAGTTCTGTCATTTAAAGCAAGTTAAATTATGGTCAGTGTAAGAGGACCATAGTACCCACCATGTCAGATTTGTGGTTGGAGTACAGATTTATGCACCAGTTACCTAGGTTCATAGTCTCAAGTGCCTTGTATTTCTTTTTTTTTTTTTTAAGATTTTATTTATTTATTTAACACACACACACAGAGAGCACAAGCAGGTAGAGCAGCAGGCAGGGGGAGAGGGAGAAGCAGGCTTTCCATGGAGAAGAGAGCCCCAAGTGGGACTCGATGCTGGGAACCTGGGATCAGGACCTGAGCAGAAGGCAGATGCCCAACCGACTGAGCCACCCAGGCACCCATGCCTTGTATTTCTTATGGCTCATAGTTTGAACCACTTTTGCAATTTTTGACACTGTGATGCACTATAAAGGCAGACTCAGAATTCACTTACTCTATTTCCTTGCCTATATCAAATTGAAGCAAACTGGAAATCTAAAAATGATTTATTTAAAAGCAAATACCATTTCATACTCTTAAGGCTCAACTTAAGGCTATTCTTTTAAGGGGAAAAAAAGCCCTGAGAGGCATAAAAAAAGATGTGCTAACTCTGACACATGCTGTCTGATGATGGTGAGCTACAGTCTTTTAAAGATTAAAATGAATGGCTTGTCTAATTTGCTCTCTTTGTATTGATTTCTTTCCTCCCAACTATTTTATTTTTATCCCACCAGTCATATAACATAATTCTAAACCTCTGTCTTACTTTTGGGAATTTCAGTCTTATTTTTCTTAATGTGACCAAACCCTTTCTGATTTAATGCTTCATCTTGTTTTTCATTATCTTTTTTTCCCTCTCCCTCTTCTGTCTTTTTTTTCTTTTAAAGATTTTATTTATTTGACAGAGGGAGAGAAAGAGAGAGAGAGGGAATACAAGCAGAGGGAGTGGGAGAAGGAGAAGCAGGCTCCCCAGAGAGCAGAGAGCCTGATGTGGAGCTTGATCCCAGGGTCCTGGGATCATGACTTGAGCCAAAGGCAGATGCTTAACGACTGAACCACTCAGGTGCCCCTTCGTCTCCTGTCTTGGTTCATAGTTTGGGCACCACTTTTTCTTTTTTTTTAAGATTTTATTTATTTGTTTGACAGAGAGAGAGAGTACAAACAGGGGAAGTGGCAAGAAGTGAGAGAGAGAGGGAGAAGCAGGCCTTCTTGCTGAGCAGAGAGCCCAATGTGGGGCTTGATCCCAGGCCTCCAGGATCATGTCCTGAGCCAAAGACAGATGCTTAACCGACTGAGCCACCCAGATGCCCCTGGGTACCACTTCTTAATATATTTTTATTTAATGATTGATTATTTTAGTCAAGATAGGTGAAAAGACACATGTTAAGAAACTTTAAGAAACTATTCTGGGTCCAGATGGTGATTGTGTATATTGTGTATTTTGTGACACTTTCTTCCTAATTTGAACATCTCATTTTCTAGACTTGATATCTCTTTAAATATTCAATACTTTCTTAAAATTTTCAAGCTATAGGTGGGTAATTAATATGACAGAGCTTCAACTTTTATAAAATGACCATATAGAAAAAGTATATAGCTGATATATATTTATTAATTATGTTAATATATTATTTGATTTTAATAACACATGAATTTTAATTTAATATTTAATATATTATGTATTTTATATACTTATTCAAGAAGAATTTGAGTCAGCATACAATAAAAGACAGATCCAAAAAAGTCATTGAAATAAGAAATAAACTAGCAGGTGACACATTTATTTATTTATTCATTGATCATTTATTAAGTACTGTCTAAGTCCAGAGACAAAACAATAAAGATGATAGACCTGGTTCCCACTCTTAAAGATCTTACAATATAATGGAGCTGACTGACAATCATTTGATTTTTGTAAAGTGTGGAAAATGTGTTCATAGGGCATGTGTAAGGAAAGCCTGACTGGAGGAGATTTGGGAGCCAGAAAGCCTTTCTCTTAAGAGCAAATAATGCAAGGGGTTCCTGGGTGGTGCAGTCTGTTAAGCATCCAGCGCAGGTCATGATCTCTGAGATCGAGGCCCATGTTGGGCTCTGTGCTCAGCATGGAGTCTGCTTGAGATTCTGTCTCCCTCTCCTTCTGCACCTCCCACTCGTGTTCTTTTTTTTCTCTCTCTCAAATAAATAAATAAGTCTTTAGAAAAAAAAAAGAGCAAGTAATGCTTACTTTGGTGTACTGATCATATAATTTATGGAATGCTTAAGAGTTTGACATGTCATAAAAAGTAATATGCAAAATTTTAAACAAATATTACAAGATAACAGAAATCAACATAAGAAAGCTTTTAGTGTGGGACGCCTGGGTGGCTCAGTTGGTTAAGCAGCTGCCTTCGGCTCAGGTCATGATCCCAGCGTCCTGGGATTGAGTCCCACATCGGGCTCCTTGCTCGGCAGGGAGCCTGCTCCTCCCTCTGCCTCTGCCTGCCTCTCTCTCTGTCTGCGTATGCTCTCTCTCTAACAAATAAATAAATAAAATCTTAAAAAAAAAAAAAAAGAAAGCTTTTAGTGGTCAGTGATAGAAGTTGTCAGTCATTTTTACTTATTTTAATAAATTTTGTCACCTTATTTCTTGGAATAACAGAAGAGGTATAGAAATTACTAAAGCAATCTATCTAAACAAAGTCACCAGAAATCATGGTTTTTTAAAAACAATGATGCTCTTTTAATGTGAAAATTAGGTATTTGCTTGAATAGATGAGTGAAATAACTAACCTTATTAATTTTCACATTAATTATAGCTCTAACAATTAAATTGACTTGTCTTCCTTTTTAACTTGTTGAATTTCTGATCATTATGACATGAGGGGGAATTTTTTCCTTACTCAAAAAATTATATTATTGCCACTATGGTACTTTTCCCCATTTTTTCAAAAATCCTTTTACTTTTTCCATTTAAAATTACTAAATATGTTCTGTAATGCTTGTCACACATTGATGTCAATGACTCTAAGCTATGTTTAAGTTATCCACTGGCATCTAGTAATTATCCAGAACCATGAAATGCAAGGCAGTATCTTCTGATGTGTAAAATTTCAATCCTGAAGAGAATTCCTTAATTTAAAACACATCTTTAGACAGCTTTAATTTAAACTTTTTTATATTTAAAAATTACAGATAATTTCCTTAATTAAAGTTCTCCTTTTTATCAATAGTTTACTATGGCCCTATGTCTCCAAACAAATTAAAAATTATTACAGAGATGGCATAAATATTAAATTTTTATTTCAGGTCATTTTTTAAAGCTCTTAGATTTTCTAAGCAAAACTTTTTATTGTATAAAGACATCAGATTCCTTGTGAAAGGTGATTAGCTGTACATGTTAAAAGAAGTCATTCAGAGCAAATTATCTCATATGGAATTTGTATTGGTATTTTGTAAAAACATGTACCCCTCCTATGTGATGAAAGAACATTTTGAAATACTGATTTTGTCATGAGAACATTTTAGCTAAATTTTATTTTCTGTCCTGTTTTCAACTAACATTAAACAACCCAAACACTCAAACCTGAGAATTGTGTTGGTATCAGACACAGAGTATGTGAATTCTGATACCTTTTCATCACTTGTACACTAGGAATTCTATTTTTTAAATGATATCCTGCCAGCTTTTTCACAATCCATTAATTCCTGGATCAACATCAGAAGGAATGTCAGAGCAGAGTGAAATTCTTGTAAGACACAGATGTCAGGATCAAAAGTCAGAGGCATTCTCAGAGCAGCAGGGAAGCAAGCTTGTTAGACTTTAATCGGAACAATTAGTATCTGCCATGTGACAGTCTCGATACCCTGTCTTATATTTCTGGTAAGTTCCAGGCATGCTGAAAGACAAAGTCTTCTTCCAAATTTAATGGAAAATTTCACGAGATTTCAGTCTGATTATTTTTAGCCAGGATTCTTAGGTTTTGTTGATCCTCTCCAAATTTCCTTAAATGGTAAATTATTGATGCACTTAGACAAACTTAGGTTCTAACTTATTAAAGAAGAAATTTTCCTCTTCTCTGGGTGCATGTATTACAAAGTGACTTGCTTTATGGATGTTTGTAATTGTTAGTACTCAAGAAGCTTTTACAGCTATTCTATAATATCTCACAGAGTGAGAGCTTTTACAGTTTGGTCCCAGATTGCTCCAGTGGATGCTCAAAAATTTGTGAACCACCGATGAATGAAAAAGTAATTAAAATTAGATGTTGAGATTTTAGTTAAAGAATTTCTTTAAAATCAGGTATTATATTTGTTTGTGTCTTCATTAAGCCAAAATAGCCTCCCTTGAATAAGAAATCAATTAACCAGTTGTTTTCACTATATGTTATCAATAAATTAATCTCATCTACTTTTTCCAATAATAAGTTGATTTTTGCATTCATCTCTTTTGTAAAAAAAATTATAATTATTTAGAGGTCAGCTTTTGGAACAAACTTAAACATCAGGAGCTATAAGTTAAGAAACATTTCTGGCAGTGAGGAATGGTTCTTTAAGTTGGGAGCAGTAAGGAAAACATTTGAGAAGATCCAGATGCCAAAATTATCCCTACTGTGATAGGATTGATTAGCTCACTATTAGTAGAAAAGGGCCACTCTGATTGGTTAGTGAAAATTCTAAAAAAAGAGGAGGAAGCCACAGATGAGAGTACAGATTAAAAAATACAGAAGGAGGATAGAGAGGAGGCCAACAACATGGGGCAGGAATAGTGATAAGACTGGCAAGTGGTGACACTTTAGTGGTAGAGGCTTAGCCTCCTGCTATCTCCAAGAGTTTCCCATATAAGGATAATGTTATATTTTGATGTGATCTGCTATTTTCTCAAAATCATTTAAAATGTGAAAAATGCATCTTTAGAATTTATGTTTTTATTTTTCTAGAACACTAAGTAAAAATATTCAGTTGCTAGCCAAAAATTGCCTTCATTGCCTATGATCATAAACTTTCAACTAAAATTGTTACCTTAGACATTTTTTACGTAAAATTCTGAAACTACGAATGAGACAAACTTATAGTTGAGTGAAAGGAACACTAACCAAAACCATAATGGAAGGGTAGATCCTGATTAACTCCATGATAACTCTTAAATATATTCTTTGGTTGTGGAGGCAGATTATTGTGTAGCTTTGCTGTGTGGGGAATAACAACATATGGCTCTCAGTAATACTTAATGGCCTTATTACTATTCTTTTTGATGATAATGATGACAAAAAACAGTTGTAGGATTCGTAACTGTATACTTCATTAAACACCTGCACATAGATCATAAAATTAGTTCTCATAAGAAAAGTGAAGTAAACATTCAATGTTTGGGATGGTGAAATAGGCTCAAAGTAGTTAAATATTCAAGATTGCTTGACTGGTAAGTTCTGGGGCCAGTATTGAACACCATACTCTGTCCATTGCGTCATTATTTCCTCAAATGGTACAGGTGTGGCAGAAATGACAAAATGATAACCAAAGATTGCTCTACATCAATAAAAGAAATATTAAATATATTACAGGGCACACATAAGGTGAAATTGCCATCATTTTAATGCTTGTGGGCCTATTTTGATGATTCAGAGCAGGCTCACAATATAGCATTCATTAAAAAGTAAAGTTATAGAACAGAATAAAAATATGTTCCTATGTGTAAAGGAAAACATATAGTGTTTTTTTGCCCATAAGTTGTGGGATAATGGGTAATGTAAAAATTTTTTTTCTTTTCTTTTCATTTTTTAGATTTTATTTATTTGACAGAAAGAGAGCACAAGCAGTGGGAGCAGCAGAGATAGAGGGAGAAACAGGCTCCCCACTGAATAGGGAGCCCTACATGGGTCTTGATCCCAGGACCCTGGGATCATGACATGAGTCTAAAGCAGACACTTTAACCCATTGAGCCACCCAGGCATCCCTGTAAAATTTTTATTTATGTTTTTCTAAATTTTCCAAAATGACCATGTAGATTAACCAGAAAAAATTACCCTAAATAATAGCTATTTAAATAAATTCATATTAGTTGAGTTGGTGTCATCAGAAATTCTAGTAGAAAACTTTGGGGTAAAATCTTGTATGCTCTCTTATCAATTAGAAATGTATTTCCAGTGTACTGGTGTGACATAGCAAGAGACAATCTTGTCAGAATGCAAGAGCATGTGGTATGTTGAAAAAAAAAAACAAAACAGAATTACTAGGGTTGATATTAAAGAACTTTAGTTTTTTTTTTTTTTAAAGATTTTATTTATTTGACAGAAATCACAAGTAGGCAGAGAAGCAGGCAGAGAGAGAGGGAGAAGCAGGCTCCCTGCTGAGCAGAGAGCCCGATGCGGGGCTCGATCCCAGGACCCTGAGATCACGACCCGAGCCGAAGGCAGAGGCTTTAACCCACTGAGCCACCCAGGCGCCCCAAGAACTTTAGTTTTTAAAGACTATTTTATAGGTAAATGACCTTAGTGGTGCTAGGACTAAGTATACTGATGTATTTTCTTTTTTCTTTCTTTCTTTTTTTTTTTTTAATGTGGAACGCTTCACGAATTTGTGTGTCATCCTTGTGCAGGGGCCATGCTAATCTTCTCTGTATCATTCCAATTTTAGTATATGTGCTGCCGAAGCGAGCACATACTGATGTATTTTCTAACTCTTCTTATTGGTTCTGTGAAAGACAGACCTTGAATATTTTCCCATTAATGTTAGTATCAAGAGCTTCCCCAAACAGGCCTGACTCTGCACTCCTGTCCAGTTCAGTTCCGTTGTCAACTTGCTACATGTGTCCTGCTAAGAACTGGCATGAGGACTTTCTCAAAGCATTTTTTTTTTTCTGTCTTGGAACCATAAATTCAGGCAAACATTTTAATCCACAAGACCTGGGTGGTATCAAGTAAATGATTCTTTGTGTTGAGTAAGCACAGTCAACAGATTAAACTATTTTCCTGGTTGTTTTCCCCAAAGGGCTAGTGAATGGTTTTCAGTGTCTGGTGTGATGGTCCTTTCTGTAGGAGGCTGAGGCCATTAAAGGGTAATGAGGCATTTACCTGGTGGCCTGTATGCCATATATTTATTTTTTCAAGGAGAAGGAATCAATCTCTTTGTTAAACATAATTATTGGTCATTTACTCTCTGTGCACCCTGCACAAGGACTATTCATAAGAAAAAATTTAAAAAATGAAATCACAGTCTGTGCCCTGGAAGGGCTAAGAATTCAGTTAAGAGAAGTAAGCCATATACTGATGTGAGAACATATACATTACCTTTTATGATCAAATGCAAAATTGATGTAGCATAAGCTGCATTGTTGTTGAGAGATCAGCACAAAGGCAGAGTTTGCCTTTATCATTCAAACTATGAAAAAACTGATTCACTTGTATGTCTTCTGCCCAGGGAAAGGACCTTTTGTATTTGCCTTTATTTCTACTATACTTGATCCAGTGCTTAGCATATGGCAGAAACTCAACAAATGTATGTGTAATGAATGACTTAATGAATAATTTCTTGCTCTAATAAAAATTTCATAAGTCTTTTAAATCTACAAGTTCTTTCCCTTCCTTTTTTTTTTTTTTTACAACTTTTAATTCACATATTGAACAACCTACTTCATTTGACCTCAAGAATTTTCTACCATCTGTTTTTCTCATTGCATCCCCACGGTGTAGTTCAACTTGTTTCTCTGTTGTGTGTATTTTGTATAGATTGGTTATGGATCCAGAGACTTTATCAAAGTAAGGTTCTGATTTTTTGGCAAAATTATAGGTGCAGTGTGTTCTTTCATGAGGAGGCACGTATGTCTGGTTGTCTCTCTCTTTGTGATGTTAGCAGCTGTTGATGCCCAATACCTGGACCCATTAAGTCATTAGATTTTGCAACTAGTTATAATAATTTGTTATTTAATAATTAATATGATTCCACCTAGAGACACTTCTCCATCTCTGCTAGTTAGTTACTCAGGGTAAGGGAAGATGAATGCTCAATTCTTTTATTTACCAATTTTCTTAAAGATTTTTAAAATTTATTTATTTATTGGGGCTCCTGGGTAGCTCAGTTGGTTAAGCATCTGCATTTGGCTCAGGTCATGATCCCAGGGTCCTGGGATTGAGCCTCACATGGGGATCCCTGCTCAGTGGGAAGTCTGTTTCTGCCTTCTTCCCCTGCCCCTCTCCCTCACTCATTTTCTCTCTCTTTCTCAAATAAATAAATAATGAAATCTTTTTAAAAAAGAATTTAATGTACAGGGGCGCCTGGGTGGCTCAGTGGGTTAAGCCTCTGCCTTCCGCTCAGGTCATGATCCCAGGGTCCTGGGATCGAGCCCCACATTGGCTCTCTGCTCAGCCAGAGAGAGGCCTGCTTCCCTTTTTCTCTCTCTCTCTCTGCCTGCCTCTCTGCCTACTTGTGATCTCTGTCTGTCAAATAAATAAATAAAATCTTAAAAAAATTATTAACAAATAATTTAATGTACAAAGAAGAACTGCAGCTGTTGTTAAAATCTAAAAAAGAATAATGAGTTAACTTTCTATATTCCTATTAACCTTCTATTTTACTTTTCTTTCTTGGGCCTAGAAAGATATTCAGTGACAAACAGACAAGACCACATCCTTAGGGGCTTATGGTCAATTTTTGCTGATCAGAATTCTAGAAACCCTATCATTCTGGTCTTACAACCCAAAATTTGAATAAGCATCACTTTCAAAAGATATAGAGTCATGCTGTATCACTTTCTTGTGACCCAAACACTTAGATGTAGTGTTCTCTTACCTTGTTTAGTACTTTGATTCTACACTGTGGAGGCTGTGACCCTGAGATGTAGTGAACAGCTAGAAAATTTCACGCCCCTTAACCTTGTTTATGGAATCCTCAAAATAGCTTTCTGTTGTTCATGCTTTCCAGCCATCATAACTTCCCCACAAACACTTCTGAATCTCTGGCAGGACTTTAAAATTACTCTTGGAAGCTCAGATGTAGCATTTTATTGTCTAGTTTGAGATGCTTGCTGGGGTGGAAATGGGTATGCCAGAACATGACAGAGTTTTGGTGCAAACAGGATTGTTCTTTGTGTCCTCTTTCTTGTTGCTGTAACTGGCCATGGAAACTAATAAACTGGCACATGGTAGGAGGAGGAATTAACTTTCAGAATCTCACTACCATAGAGTAGAAAGGTAATAGAAAGGTAAGAAAATCAATCAACAAATATTCGCACATGCATTCATTCAATAAACATTTACCGGCAACTGAGTGTGTAAGTGTGCACCAGTACTTACAGTGTTAGCAGTGATATATATGAAAATGAAAGTTTTGGACCCTAGCCTGAAGTGCTCATGGTTAGTTAGGACAGTCCTGTAGATAAATCCATTCACTATTATATAACGATTGCTATAGTATAGATCTGAACAATGTGCTAAGGTAGCACAAAGGAAGGGGTAACACATTGTGTGTGTGTGTATATACACGCATATCAGGGAAGGCTTGCTGAAGATATGATTTTTCTTAAAGATTTTATTTATTCATTTGGCAGAGAGAGAAATCACAAGTAGGCAGAGAGGCAGGCGGAGAGGGGGAAACAGGCTCCCCGCTGAGCAGAGAGCCCGATGCAGGCCTCGATCCCAGGACCCTGAGATCATGACCTGAGCCAAAGGCAGAGGCTTAACCCACTGAGGCACCCAGGCGCCCCTGAAGACATGATTTTTAAACTGAACTGTAAAGCATGATTAGGCAGAGGGGTATTCCTGCCAGAGAAATGGCTTATGTTAAGGAACAGAGGCCAGGTGGGGCAGTGGTATACAGGATCTCTAAGAATGTAGTTGATATAGTTGGGTATATAGTCAATATAGTGGAAATATCATAGATCAGTAAATAGAGATGGTAGGTGGGACACACAGCTGGAAAGGGAAGCAGACACTGGACAAGTACATCCTTGTGTGTCATCCTAAGGAGTTTTCCCATGATAGGTTTTAATTAGGAAGTAAAAGAATTAGATATGAATTTTTAAGAAAAAAATTATCAATATGAGAGAGAATAAGTCAGAGTGGTCTAATTTTGGAATCAGAGAGAATAGTCAAAAAGCCATTATATTAGTCTAAAGTGAGAACAGATGAGGAACTCCATTTATATGGTTTATATGGTGAGAGTGGAGATTAAAACAGGGAACAATTTAAGACATTTTGGAGAGTTAGAGTTGGTGGAATGTTGTAATTGGCTGAATAAAGAAAAGGAGGGTGTTGTCCCTGGCTTCCAGTTTGCGTGATAAGATTGGATCATTTACTCATGTAGGGGAGCCTCTACTTACAGAGGACTTACCATATGCTGGACATGCCAGGACATACATTACAGTTTAAAATATAGCCCCTGCTTATTTACAATATATGCTTCTTTACAAACGTATAATATATTGGACAGGTTGAATAGAATGTAAGGGGACTGTCAGATGAAGGAAAATGTATGATCAAGTAAAAGGAACATAGATGGGAGTGATTACGGTGAAATCTCAATATCCAAGACCTATAGACAAAAACCTTCTCTCTCTCCATCCTTCATCCCTTTACCTCTTTGCTTCAGTTGAAACCTAATAGTTCATGGATGTATCATGGTCTGTATTTGGGTTTGCTCTTTTATCCACTGCCTGCCACTCTTACCCCCGCTGCTCACAATGTGAGGAAGATTGATGAACACTGAGTCCATCCATTGATCTTGATATTGTACCACCACCAATCAACAAAATCCTTTTTTTTTTTTTTTTTTTGGAGTTCACACTGCTCATCTACAGCACCTTTCTCGTACATTTTGTCATTGTATATAGACTTCTAGAACACTCTTCCATCTTTCTTAATATTTGTTTGTGATTAAAAAAAAATTATGAAGGGACTCAATTATGGGTGGCTCAGTTGGCTAAGTGTCTGCCTTCAGCTCAGGTCATGATCCCAGGGTCCTGGGATCAAATCCCATGTCAGGCTCCCTGCTCAGTAGGGAGTTTGTTTCTCCTTCTCCCTCTGCCCTTATCCCTGCTCATGCTCTCTCTTTCTCATGTGCTATCTCAAATAAATAAGTAAAATCTTAAAAAAATTAAAAAATGAAGATTTATCATTCAAGTGGGAAGAAAATTGAAAGACAAATGATAGACTAGAGACTAGGTTTGTAGCACACATAATAAAGGCCTAATTTCTGAAGATACAGAGCCCTTTCAAGTCAATCAGAAATAGGTGGACGGTAGAAAAACAGGCCTAGGATATATATATGTAGAAGGTTTACAGAAGAAAGGAACACAAATGACCATTAAAATATTGAATGATATTAATTGAGCAGATAGATAATTTTAAAAATGAAAATCAAAATATGGTATCAGTATTCACCTAGCATTATATTAAGGATTAAAAAGATTGTTCACACCTAGAAACCTAGATTTGGTGAGAGTGTGAGTAAATAGGTATTTCCCTACCCTCAGAGTGGGAGTGTAAAAATAGGGCACATTTTTTGGAGGGTGATTTGGCACTTTTATCAAAACAGGAATTTCCCTTAACAAGTATTTAAAGCTAAATGTTTAGTGTCATTTATTAGAGTAGTGTTTATAAATAGAAATTGGAAACAACCTAAAATTCCATTAGTAGGCAACTGTGTGCATTAGATAAATATATTGAGCTAAATATTATTTTGAACATTGATGAGTTGCATGTATACAGTGATTGACATGATCTTGAATTTATTGTTACCATTTGCTCTTGCTATCAATTTTATAAACACATTCAGTATTTAGTTCCTGATCACAATCTTCGCTCGAAATATGGAATGATGCTGAAAATCTAATAGAATGGGATATTTGGTGCCTTTACAACTCTTAGTCATCATTCCCTCATGTAGTAATCAGTTCTTGCCAATAATTTCTAGTCATTAATATTGCCGATCCTTTCCAATTCAAACATATTTTTTGAGAGCAGCTGTGTGTCATGTACTGTTCAGCCTTGAGGACACAGCCATCAACAAGACAGATAAAGTTCCATCCAGTCTCTTGTTGCCTTTTCATTCAGATTGGCATACTTAGCTGGCATTAGATGCTGTGCTGTTATATTCTTTTTACTTATTCAACAAATATTTATTAAGTACCTTATGTGTCAGACATTCTTCAAAGCCCTAGTGAACAAGATAGATAAAATGTGCTCAAAGAAGTTCCAAACTTTTACATTCTGGGTAGGTTGAAGTGAGGGGACCATGGCTCATGCGGGTCAGAAGTAGGGAATAGTCACATAAACAAAGAGTTAAATAAGAAAATGTTAGGGACTGAATTAAATGTTGTCACTGTTTAACCCTAGGCTCCCTAGAAAACAGAGCCTAAGATAAAAGCTTCCATGATAATGTTTTATTATGATACCAGGGAAGAAAGAGTTAGAGAAAAAAGGAAGAGAGGCAGAAAAGGAGGGAGAGCCAGTGCTAAGGGATGAATTACTTAAATGGTCACAGGTTTGTAAAAATCAGATGCTTGTCTTATAAGGTGTTTCCAGAAAGACTGCATGATGTTTCTGCCTTTCAGAACAGCATATAGTAGGGTAGGGTAATAAGGTTGAGCAATTGATTTGTTGATTCCTTACCATCTCCATTCTCTGCTAATTGCCTGGGCAGCCTTTGGCAAAGTCAGACATGAGTCTGGTCTAGCTGGAAGGAAAGTGTGGTGCCCTCTCCTTATTAGTTGGCACTGTCTATGGGGCTTGTTGATTTATAAAGGCTATAGTGGTCATGGTGGTCAGAGCTTTATTTTGGGAGGAACTGTAATGAGTGGTCACTAGGGCCATTTTGGCAAGGCAGACATAGGTGTTTTTCATGGGCTTGTGGTGGGGCAAACTGGACCCAGTGCAGTTAATTTACAAGTGAATGACTAGGTCACTAAACAAGGAGGGCCTCTTTGAGGAGGTGGTATTTAAGCCAAGACCTGAAGGACAATGATAATCTAACTCTCTGCAGGAATATAGAACAGGTAGTACAAAAGACCCCAGATAATGTGACCATGGAGTGTTTGGAAATAACAAGAAGGAAAGTATGTCTCGGTAAGGAAGAGAGTGGAGAGGACTGAGCTCTGAGAACACACAGGGGCCAGGTCATATGAGGCTAGTAGGCAGCTGTGGAGAAGCTGGGATTTTATGGTAAGTGTGATGGAAGGTCTTTGAAGCATCTTAAGCTGGGGAATTAAAGGCGCTGATTTATATTTGGGAAGATCCCTCTGGATCCTCTGGGAAGAATGGATGCAGGAAAGGAAGCAGGGAATCCCTGAAGAGGTACACATTTGAAAGCTTCATCAAAATGGGAAAATGAAGGACATTTTAGCACCAATTTGCTATATCCATAGTGTTGTTTGCCTTTAAATGTTGGATACAGTTATTGAAATTAACAGTGATGTTGATGCTTTCCCTTGAAGCTTCAGGTTTAGCATATTAACCACTTCAGATTACTTGCTAAACATCCCAAGATCCTCCAAGATGATCAGTGTTTGAGGCAGCTGGTCTTTTGCATAGCAACTCTGATCTTCAGTTCTTGAATTCAGCCAGTCTTCTTTCCTTTTGACAACCAACCAAACACAGTGTGGAGTATAACTTGTGATTGGCATCCAAATGTTAAAGCAAGGCAGATAACCAGGTTTTGACATATTGTTATTTTATTTTCCACACAATTGACTGCCCTGACAATGAGTCTTAAACCTTCTTGCGGATTGCTGAGTAGAGTTTTGGAAGCAAGTGCTTGATGGCGAATGATGCAGAACATTTAATAAATAGGAGTATTTCTCCACTGATTCTCACCACACATCTTGATTGTGAATTCAGCACTTTTGTTTATTTGCTTCATTCAGATTGCATTAATCAGGGTTTTCAATTATAATACACAAAATCCAACTGGATACTTTAAACCAAACCAAACCAAACAAAGTATTGAAATGATAGCAAATCAACAGAAGATGGAGAAAAGGGCTCCTGCATCTTGTCTTTGGGTCACTCACTCCAGGTGGAATATCCAGGTAGGGGCATCTGAGGGGCTGAATCTTGCTCATGCTCATATACACTGTGCTCCCAGGAAGGGTCCTCCCCCTTGGCTTTTATGGGAATAAGACAGAGCACTACCACCCACCAATAGTGGACTTGATGGGGAATGCTCTCTAAATTACCCCTAAATTGAAAATGAACTTGAATATTGGATAATTTTTTAAAAGAAGAAAAAAAGAAAAGAAAGAAAGAAATGGAGAAAAAAAATATTCACTACAGAGACCGTTGGTTCCTAGCACCTAGGTTAGTGCTTGCGTTTGATAGCCAATAATATTTTTAACGGAAATCGCTAAATTTTATTATAACTTCAAAGTCAGCTTATTATTTTGGTAATTTCCCTGTCTTGAAAAAATGGTGTGGTTTATTTGGCCACAAAACAGAAATCTAACTACAATTTTCTTCATCACATCTAATAGCTGAAAAGAGCTATTTGTCTTTAACAAAACTTAAAACTTGATAACTTTAACCATCAAATAGCTATCTTGGAACTTCCCCCCAATTTTCCTCTTAAAGTTTTGGGAAACATCAATAGGCAAGAATTCTTGGGAATTTTTCCAGTGGTGGGAATTCTTTATATTCCTTATGATTCAAAAAGCTATCTCACTCAGGAAGTTCATAGGTTTTGTGTCTGTGGGTTGATATTTAGTTTAAGAGCTTTCTAAACTGGCATGGTACAGAATATCACATTTTGAAGAGTAAGGAAGTGCCAAATCTATTTCTAAAAAATAACATCTGTGAAATTGTGAATAAAATGATATTCAGGTTATGAAGACCACATTATGCCATTTCAAAGTGTATTTTTATACAGGTAGCACATTAATGAGATTAATAAGACTGGATTTTCCTTTGACGAATATGCACATCCTAACTTGATGACAGCTTCATCCTATGTTCTTTTTTTGGCTGCCACCTGTAGCTATTTAGAAAGGTGTGTGCATATGCCTCTGTGTGTGTGTGTGTGTGTGTGTGTGTGTGTGTGTATACAGAGAAGCATGGGGAAATCTTGTAGAATTTATTATAGTAATTTCATATTTTGAACAAGGTTAATGGTAGTTGTTGAGAAAGTGAGGCTATTCCAGGTATCTAGGCAAGGCTGTTCCCCAGTAAGCTAAATTTTGCTTATTTTCTGCACATCTACCTTAGTGGCTTACTGTCTGCCAATTGAAGTAGTTCCTGAAGGCAGGTTGGAAACTGTCTGATTTATGCAATCCAGAGATAAACTTTAATTCATTGAAATGGAAGATGTTATAGGAAGAAGTGTTGGAGAGTTTGAAATTCCTTTTTGGTTATTGTATTACAATAAGTAAATAACCAGTTTTGATTTTTATATACTCACCTTAAAATGTGAAATTCTTATTTTTATCAGATGCAGTATAAATACTATTTCTAATTGTACTGTACCTGTGTGAGTGAGCATCAGTTGATATAACATTATACATAGAGTTAATTTTTTGGGCCCACTCTAAATTTTTCTCACTTTATTATCTTCAAATCACACATAACAAAGTACATTTACTTTCTGTAGTTTTTATTGTAAAAACAAAATACATTTCCAAATTTAAAATTGTAAATCATCTTTTTTTTTATTTGTCAGAGAGAGAGAGAGCAATCACAGGCAGACAGAGTGGTAGGCAGAGGCAGAGGGAGAAGCAGGCTCCCTGCCGAGCAAGGAGCCCAATGTGGGACTTGATCCCAGGACGCTGGGATCATGACCTGAGCCGAAGGCAGCCGCTTAACCAACTGAGCCACCCAGGCGTCCCTGTAAATCATCTTCTATCTTTTAGGCATTGATATATAATCTTCATGGCCACTTATTTTTCTTTTTGAGAACTGAGTGGTGTAGAAAGTTGGATTGATTCCTTCTCAGTTCTTCCAGTTCTAAAGTCTGTGATTCTGTTTATATGTGCATCATTTCTTTGGAATTTTATCACTTGTTATGTGTGTATGTGTGTGTGATTGGGAGGTCCTTTAATTGGTAACTACTAGTTTATGGACTTCTTTATACTGATATTAGTAAGTTGGCAATAATGTGGGTGGAAAATCCTATCTTCAACTTAGTCTCATTAATTTAACAATGAATGACATTCCCAGGAATTCTCTCTAGTTCTTTTAGAAATTAATATGTAACTCCTAGTGTTTATTCTTATAATTAAAACAATCCTAGAATTCTTGGATTAATACTGACAATTCCTTTTTAAAAAAGATATTAGAAAAGAAAAATCTAGGGGCACTGGGGTGACTCAGTCATTAAGTCTCTGCCTTCGGCTCAGGTCATGATCCCAGGGTCCTGGGATCAAGCCTAGCATATGGCTCCCTGCTCAGCGGGAAGTCTGCTTCTCCCTCTCCCACTCTGCCCGGCTTGTATTCCCTCTCTCGCTCTCTCTCTCTGTCTCTCTGTCAAATAAATAAATAAAATAAAATAACTTAAAAAAAAAGAAAAGAAAAATCTGGCTAATAGATATTAGAAGGTATCTTGGATCTGAACTTTAGTTGATAAGGAAAAGATATAATTTTTCAAAATTATTATTAAGAAGCATAATAAGATCTATAATTATATATATATGCATATCTAAGCTATTTTAAACCTTTTCGTGATGGAAATCTGTCACTTTGACCATCAGGTTTTTCATTCATTTCATTCAATCATTTGTTTTCTCTTTTATCAATTACTCTTTCTTAATATATTATATAAAGTGAAATATGCCAAATTAATTTCTCACAGAAGAATAAATCTTTTGAGAGTTCATGAGTCTTTCAACTATATCTATCTAGAATGATTATTAGATCAGTTGAAATGTCTATAAGCTTACTTTGATGGGCTACAATTTGTCAGTGCCATACACACAAAAGTTATTTAAGTGAAAGAAAACTTTCCCCAAAACATTTTTTGATTTAAACTTGATTCTGGTAGTCACTAATTCACTTTGTCAAATAGTTCAGGCTCTCTGCTCTTCAGACTTCATATGATTACACTAGGAGGCCCCTGGTGGTTGGTGAGCCATGTGACTAGTTCTGGCCTATAAGTCATGAATAGAAATAATGTGTGTCACGAATAGAAATAATGTGTGTCACTTCTAAGATGGAGCCTTTTATTTCCTGTTCAAGACCCTTCAGAATTATTCTTTTCTTTTACCACTGTGACTAGTGAGGATGGTGGTTGCTCCATCATTTTGGATCCTCCAGTAAAGAGATATGGTGTATCCAGTCAACCTGCAATAGACATGTAAGGTTCGGAGAAAAATTAATTTTAGTTGTTACAAACCAAGGCTTAAGTAACTACAACCTGTGGGCCAAATCCCATCTGCAACATGTTTTTGTAAATAAAGTTTTATAGAAACACAACCATGCTTATTTGTTTATATATTGTCAATGGCTGCTTCCATGCTGTAACAACAGAATTAAGTAGTTGCAACAGAAACTGTATGGGTAGCAAAATTGAAAACATTTATTATCTAGCTCTTTAAAGAAAAGGTTTACCTACCTCTATTCCAGTGATGGATCCAGTGGTCTTTTCTTATGGGTTGCTTCTGAACTGTCCTATCAGGATGCTGATTTTCTCATCCTCACTTATCTAAGCTCAGCTATTGAGACTTGGATCTCAATACCCTCTTGGACCAAACTAAGAGTGGGTATAAAGTAGGCAACAGAAATCTTAGATCCTGAAATACTGTAGCCTTTAGGGAATGTGGTGCTGTTTTATTATTGAGGTGGCTGGATCAAACACCGGATTACAGAGTATTAAATGTAAATTTGTTTTGTTCCTATCTCCAAGTAAATAGAAATTAAGATGTTTTATTCAAGGAATATTATTCTTTTAAAAATAAGGTATAGGATTTGTCAAAAGGGTTAGAAAACAGAAGGTCCAGATATCCTAACTAAATCTGGAGGTGATGATAACTTTGACCATAATTGCCTACTTTCTACCCTCTACATTTACCTTGGAAGTCTTCAGCATGAACATGTGCTCCATATTTTCCTTTTTGGGACCTTAACTTGCATTGCTTTGACCCAGGGAAAGCAGGAATGCTCCTTAACCCAAATATTTCTCGCCAAGACTCAGTTTGGTTGCAATCCTTTCCTTAAAGTCCTCCCTTGTTTCTCCCTCCTATAAACTTCTGCAGTGGTTTATGTATATATTTCTTACATCATGTATACCTTTCTCCTTTGTTTATATGCATGCTTTATCTCATTAACTGTACCACAAAATCATGAAGGCACAACACATTTGTTATAATTTAGTACTTAGTACAGTATCCTGAGATATTAATAAATATTTGTTGAATAAATGAATGAATAACTCAGCTGCCCTTTTCAGTGTGGTAATGCTTTTAAAAAATATTTGAAAAAAATGAAAAAGAAAGTAGGACAAAGACAATGTGACAGTCATTCTCTGGCCTGCCTCTCTGTCTTATAATAGAGCCTGAGGTAAGGGCCTTGCTCTGAGTAGGTGCTCAATTCTATTTGAACTGCCACTTTATATTATTTTGCTTATTAAACTTATCTGGATCTACATCCCTAGTCTCCCATAGTCATCAACATGGTCTTTTTTTTCTTTTTCTTTTTTTATTAACATATAATGTCTTATTTGTTTCAGGGGTACAAGTCTGTGAATCATCAGTCTTACACAATTCACAGCACTCACCATAGCACATATCCTCCCCAATGTCCATAACCCAGCCACCTATCATATATATATTTATATATATATGATACCTATATATATATATGTTTGTGTGTGTGTGTGTGTGTTGACATATATATTAGACTGGTAAATAGAACAGAGCCACACTTTTGATTTTGGGTATATTTGGTCTGTTAGAAGAAACTGCCTCCCAAAATTTTAAAGAAAGAAAAACATGTATGTATACACACACACACACACACACATACACACACACACACACACAAGGGCAAACACGAAGGGATGGAATATGACTGTAAAAATGAACATTTAAAAAGATTCTAAAAAAGGAATTGATAAGAAGTTGGTTGAACAAAGAAAAAAAAAGAGGAAAGAATGTGATCAGCCTGGAGACTAGAACAAAGCCATATGCTAGATTTAGGGTATATTTTGATCTGTTAGCAGAATCTGTATCCCAAAATTTTAAAGAGAGAAAAACTTATATGTATACAAAAAATAAGGTTAAATACAATGAAGGGATAGAATATGACTATAACAATGAAAATTTAAAAAGATTTTTGAAAAGGTATTGTAAGATAAAATAGTTAAAAATGTTAAAATAAGAAAGAGGAAAAAATAAAAAAATAGAATAAGGAAAAAAATTAAAAACATTTAACTTTGAAAGACTAAAGAATCATGGAGAAAAGGCCATGAATTCTATGTGCTGTATTCCCATAGCTGTGAAGTTTTGCAGTTCTCATTGATTGGTGAACTTGGTCTTGGCTGGATGTTCTTGCTGCTGGGGGATGCATCTGTTGGAGTGATTCTCAAGTCTTTGCCCAAGGTGGAATTGCCAGGGACCAGGCTAAGTAATCTGCTCGGGTTCGCTTTCTGCAGCTTTTGTTCCCTGAATGCTTTCCATACAGCTTTGGAGGACGGGAATGAAAATGGTGGCCTCCCAATCTCCAGCCCCATAGGAGCTGAGAGCTTGGGGCCCCACTTCTCAGTGCGGTCTCAGAGAAAAACTGTCAATCCCTCCCATCTCCCTGGTCTTTGGCTATGCTCTGTGCTCACCCTGCCTATGACTGAGCATTTCTTTCTCTGGCACACAGCCCCGTTTGGAGTCTCCAGACCTGGCAGAATCCTGCGTGCTCCGGTACCATTCCTCTCAGAGGAGAAAGGAGGGGATCTCTCCGGATCTGCCACTTGTAGGGTCCTTGCTTGAAAAGCATTGGCCTAACTGTGCCTTGGATCACAGTTTAAGGTGACCCCAGACTGAGAACCCTGTCCTCGGCTCCATCTCTGCAGCTGGCTTCCCCGCTCTGATACCTGGGAGCTCTGCTGCAGTCAGGCATCCCCGGTCTTTCTGTGACCCCACAAGGTCCATCCCTCTACTTAGCCTCCGGAGTGATGTCCCTCAGTAGAGCAGACTTCTAAAAGTTCCGATTTTGTGTTCCATGGCTCTCTCACTTGATGGGAGCCAGCTCCTCCCCCTGAGGTCTCTCTTCCCTTATGTCACCTTGGATTCACTCTCCACAGGTCCTACCTTCCAGAAAATGGGTGCTTTTCTGTTCCTAGAATTGCTGCTCTTCCCTTTGATCTCCTGTTGAGTTTGTAGGTATTCAGAATGGTTTGATAACTATCTACCTGAACTCCTGGGACCTGATGTTATTTAGGTCTCCTACTCCTTCACCATCTTGCTTCTTCCCTCCGTTTTATTCTTTTAATCCTCAATTTCAATATTTCATTGTCTTTATTCAATCAATAATAATTAACATTTATTAAATGTTTGTTACATGCCAGGTAATATCTGTACCTATATCTACATATATGTATTCCCATTAATCTTTGCAACAACCTATGAGTAGGTACTATTAATTCTTTCTCACAAATGAGAAAACTAAGTCTTAAGTAACTCCCTTAAGTAATGTTACTACATAGCTGGTAAGTGTATGGAGTGTGTGAGTAACCCAGTCAATTTTTCTGCACAGCTCACTCTCCTAATTTGTAAAAAACTGCTTCCTAGAAGGAATTCCCTTTAATTATCTCCATTGTTTATACTATAATAATTCTGGTTTAAGGTATCAGTGTACATGTAAGCATCTAGTATTGTACTGAGGGCAGGGATATACCATAGAGCTATAAAACCATGTTCTTTTAAGACACCTGTACTTTAGTTGGCAACAGAAAATATATAGACATCACATAATTAGTGGTAATGTAATGAGCACTCTGTAATGAGTACTAAATTGGGTAGTAGAGACAAACCATAAATTCATAGATTGCTAGAGTCAAAGGAAGGGACTTTTGAGGTTAACTAGATCATTGTGCTTGTTTCCCAGATGAGCAGCTGGACAGCATATAGTGAGGTGCTAATTGTATGATACAGAAAATAACAACCAAAGGAGCTTAAAGGCATTGTGCGTAGGTGGGTGTATCAAATGGAGTTAGAAGAAAGGGAGATTGGTGTTGATAGTTGTCATCAAAGAATAATTCTCAAAGGAGTCAGATTTGATTTCAAACTCAAAGGATGGGTAAGTTACATTGAGGGAAGTTTTGTAGTTGTGTGTGCATGCATGTGTGTATGGGTGCACACATACTCAGGGAATCATTTGAATAAAACTGGGAGGTGACTGGAGAATAAGATTTATTCTGTATGCTTGTTCACTGTTGTATCTCCAGCCTTGATTGGTGGTGATAGGGATTTTAAAAGATACAGGGACTTCGGTTTTGTTTTTGTATTCTTTTTAAAGCTCTCCAGATGGTTCTAATGTGAAGACAGGAACTATGGAAAAGTTTGGGCAAAGTGTCTTCTCATCATGTTACCTTCTAGTAGGGAGATAAGACATACAAGAGTAAAATAAGTGTGATGATTTATCTATGGTCAGTGCTCAATAGACAGAAAATGGCATAATGGAAGGATTTGAGATGAAATGAGATAGATGAATAAGCAGGAGGAGTTGGAATGATCATTTAGAAAGCAATTGTAGTAATTATGGATTAGAAAATGGAAGCCTAGCCTAGGGTGATTTTTCTGGAAATAGAGAGAAAAAGTATAATCTGAGAATTTTCACAAAGGCTTGCTAACTGGCAAAATCTAAAGATTGAGGAAAAAAGAAGAGTCCAAGAAGTTAAGTGGTAAATCCATGATAAATGACATTTTGCCTTATTAAACTTTTTCAGGATAATGTTTGGAGTATAAAAACAATATTTACTAAAAAACAACTTTTAACAAGTCAACATTTAAGACTAATGGTTTTTTAAAAAATATTTTATTTATTTATTTGACAGAAAGAGATCGCAAGTAGGCAGAGAGGCAGGTGGAGAGAGAGGGAGAAGCAGGCTCCCTGCTGAGCAGAAAGCCTGATGCGGGACTCAATCCCTGAGTCAGGGGACTCAGGCCCCTGAGATCATGACCTGAGCTGTAGACAGCACCTTAACCCACTGAGCCACCCAGGCGCCCCAAGACTAATGATTTTTTGATGATGTTAAAATCTCATTTTGACTTGTGGTAAGAGTTATTTTCTGTTGATATATTTGCTTGGACATCCAATGATTTTTTTTTTCTTTAGATTTATGCTTCAATAAATTTATGTCTCCTTTTCCAACTACTTTCTCATCACTAATGGAGTGAAATATAGTTGCATAATAGTTCCACTTACAGAAGTTCCACTTACAGAAATGCATGGCATTCACTTCATGACTGTGTTAATTAGTGTTAGATTTGACTGCAATGTCACAGACAACCTACTTAACTGTAGCTTAGGTCATGAGATGAGAAATCTTAAGATAGATAGTTGCTGACGTTAGTTCAGGAGCTCAAGGATATTAAAGCTAAACTGTCTGAGAATCTCTGGTTTTCCTCCTAAGATCCAAAGACTACTGGAACTCTAGTCATCATGTATATTCCAAGGATGAAGATGGAGAAAATATGATAGAGCCTAATGTGTTTTATTGGCAGTCCCACAATTTGCATTTATATCTCTTTGTCCATTCCTGTTTGCAACCAGGAATATTGTTCAGGGTTCTGTTAGTGAGAAAGTCAAATAGGCTAACCATAATTCTGTCCCCCACCACTCCCTCTTCCTTTTGTAGTTTATTTGAAAAAAGAAAACATGTGTTAAACATCTACTTTGTGTCAGGTAGCATAGCTTTCACAATGAATAAGAAAAACACGATTCTTATTTTCATGGAGCTTAGAGCATGGCAGCAGAGTGAGAAATGAGGCAAACAATAGCACACACATTTAGTTAATTGAAGGTGTGGTAAGTGATACAGAGGAAAAGTAAAAAAGCCATTTTACTTATTCTTATTCCTTTTTAACTTTTTCCTTCTTATTTTAATGTTACATTCACTTTTTGTAAACTACCTTAAATTATTTTGAAACAAAGCAGTTATATTATTAAATATATATATTTAGTCTACAAATAAAAATGGTAGGTCCACTTTTATTTAATCTGTTTTTAATATAATTTTAAAGATCCAACAAAAATATTTAAAATTTAATTATAAACTGTGTTTCTCATCCTTTAATGAAATATCCCATCTCAATGGGCTTTGAGCATTAGTGAAAATCAAGGTCTAGAAACATTTTAAAAGCCAGAAAACTATGGGAAATCTTGAGAAGAATCACATTGAAGTTTGTCAGTAACTGAAAGGTCTGAGATTTCTATCCTATTTGCAAGCCAAAAATTAAATTATCACAGCTTCATGGATGCTGGCAGAAGACACAAGACTCCTGGGTTAGAGACCAAGGGCCCAGAAAGAGTCATGAACTTAATGTTCACATTGACCTCAAGTTTGATGGGGACAATACAGAGTGGTCCAAGTGGACACTGTGTACCTAGTAAGTTTGAGTCATAGTTGAGAAAACCAAAGATCGGAAATCCTTAGTCTTATAGGGGATTGTAGATCCCCTATAAGGGGATCCTCCTCAATTTATGATTAGGCTAAATCCTGATAAATCCATCTAAGTTGAAAATCTTACAAATCAAAAATGCATGTATGCACCTAACTTACAGAACATCATAGCTTAGCCTAGTTTACTTTAAATATGCTCAGAACACTTATGTTAGCCTGCAGTTGGGCACAATCATCTAACACAAAGCCTATTTTTCAATAAAGTGTGGAATATCTCATGTAATTTACTGAAAGTGAAAAATAGTTGTATGGGTAAGAATGGTTATAAGTATATCAGTTATTTACCCTAATGATAGCATGGCAGGCTGGGAAATGTGGCTTGCTGCCCTACCCACCAGCACAAGAGGATCATACCCTAACACATATTGCTAGCCCAGGAAAAGATCCAAATTCAAAATTTGAAGTACAGTTTCTGCCAAATTGTTGCATGGGAGACCATGAAGTTGAAAAATTATTAAGTTGAACCATCTTAAGTAGGGGATCCTCTGTGCTAGCAATCCTGCCCAACCCTTGTCCCAGAGAAAGGGAGAGCTATTATCTTGATTATCCTATTCAAAGAATAGATCTTTGCTCTGGAAGAAGACACCACCTTTATCTTTCAAGGGTGTTCACTGTACAAGC